>QLPN01006536.1:570-21241 GCA_003314395.1 Albatrellus ellisii
TATTATAACATTTACTCGCTAAGGACTATTATTATACAATTAGCAAGGACTCCTTTTTTTCTCATCTTTATTTACCTTTGTTTATCTCTAGTTCACTTCGCGCTTGTGGCTGAGCCACTTATATCACATGAACATTTTACCTACTGCGCCTTACTGCGCATTATCATTTATTTACTGCGCCTTACTGCGCATTATCATGTATTTACTGCGCCTTACTGCGCAACTGTACTATACTTAGGACTCTGGTTTAGTATAAGTAGTTGAAAGACTAGCGGTCTTAAACCCCAGTCTTGTCAACTTCGCAATCTAGGGATTCTCCTTACACTGCGCTTGAACTAAACTCGCCACTACCTCATCTCCCTCTCAGAACTAAGTCTAAGAACTCTAAAAAGACATCTTACACTAAAAGTCAAACTGGATCTTCGCATCGTTATTGGTGGGATCATCTTCATCACTATATCAATAATCCCATTCGTCATCGTCATCCGGAATCTCTATTACGTCCATCAAGCCAACACCCAAACTTTGGTTACCAGGAGTAACATTTTAGACCTTCCCTAAGATCGTCCAATAGGCCGCTCTTAGCACCTACCAGGAGTAAAAGGAGAGCGGGGGGCAATGGGTCGGGGGACCCCACCAAGCGTCGCAGGCGACGCATCGCATAAGGAGGGGGTGATGTTACGAGGCACTTGCTTTGGCACCTCGTAACGGTTTTCTTTTTTCTTCTTTCCTTTCTTTCTCCTTTCTTACTTACTAGTAAAGTGTAGTATTATTACTACAAGTGTGAGCTTAGCTCCAATTTACTTAGTAAGGACTCTCTTTCCTTTTCTCTGATATAGTACTTAAGTATTTACATACTTAAGTGTGAGCATAGCTCCAGGTACTATATTAGACTTATCTTTTCCTTTCCTTCTTTATTTATTTATTATAACATTTACTTGCTAAGGACTATTACTATACAATTAGCAAGGACTCCCCTTTCTCACTCTTATTTACTTTTGTTTACTTCCAGTTCATTACGCGCTTGTGGCTGAGCCACTTGTATCACATAGATGCGTATTTACTGCGCTTTACTGCGCATTATTGTTTACTTACTGCGCAAGTACTGCACAACTTTACTATACTTAGATCTCCAGCTTGTATAAATAGTTGACAGACTGGCGGTCTTAAACCCCAGTCTTGTCAACTTCGCAATCTAGGGATTCTCCTTATACTGCGCTTGAACTAAGCTCGCTATAATCTCACTTCACTCTCAGAACTAAATCTAAGAACTCTAAGTCGCTAAACCAATGCCACTCAGACATCTTACACTCGTCGCTCTGGATCCTCGTATTGTTATCGGCGGAATCATCCTCGTAACTATATCGTTAATCCCCTTAATCATCATCATCCGGAATCTCTATTACGTTCATCAAGCCAATATCCAAGCCTTGGTTACCAGGAGTAACATTCTAGACCTTCCCTAAGACCGTCCAATAGGCCGCTCTTAGCACTTTACTCCTCAAGTGACAACTTCAGGAGACAAAACCATTACCTCATCCACCCCTTTCATTCAATCAGGAATCACCCCTGGAACTAAGAGTTCAGACCCAATTGATCTGATGCCAACAACAAATCACCTGAACCTGAAGAGAACTCAATCAACTATACCAAGAATGGTTAACCTGTCATCTGCTTCCTCCAAGGAACCCTGACTCAATAAGCCATCCAAGTTTTCTGGAACCAAATCCACCACCAAAGACTTTATCCAAAAAGTTCAACTCCATTTCTTTACCAACAATTTCAAAGATGATATGGACAAAATTGCCTTTGCATTATCCTTTTGCAAAGAAGGAATGGTTGCCAGAACATGGGCTGGACAAATCATTGATCAGCTCACCATGTCCACTTCAACACTCACTTGGAAACAATTTGAGGAACAATTTGGCAACAAATTCTACCCAAGTAATGAAGGGGAGTTATCACACAACAACCTGGATAGGTTAGTCCAGGGAAGAGGCACTGCTTTGGAATACATCACAGTATTCAACTCCATAGCTGACACCACAGGTTATAATGACATAACCAATATTGAGAAATTTAAGAACAGTCTCAGGAAAGACATCAAGGATACCATCATGACAACCAGGGACAAATTACCAACAACCTTAAAAGAATGGCAAGATCTCACTATAAGGTTAGACCAGAACTGATCAAACAACAACTTCCAGAACAGCCTCAAATCTGGACAAGGTGGACGATTCCTTTACCCCAATGATTTACTCAAAGGGGATAATGACTCTTGCTTATGGAAATTAAACCCATGCACTATATGTGCAATTGATGACTTCTCTCCCAGGGGACAGTTCCAAAGAGAAGTATTCACATGTGCAGGGTTTACCAGGAATGGAAGATTATTGGATGAAGAACACAACAAAAGGAAATGAGAAGGAGCTTGTTTCAGATGTGGTATCAAAGGACATTTTGGCAGAGAATGTAAGGTCAAACATGACCAGAACTATGGAGCACCCAAGCCTGCTTATGCAATAAGGGGAATTCAAGAACATCATGAAGAAGACCCCATGATCACTATTTCACATGTCCTCATGAAATTATCCAACAAAGACAAAGCAGAAATGCAAGATCTATTCAAGGTCACTCAGAATTTTTAAAGTCTCCTAAGTCAGTGATGGACAAAGGAGTAATTGATTCCAAATTGGACATTGCAAGCAGGAACTCGAATTCAGACAATGAACTGTACATATCATTTTTGAAATACAATGGTTTACCTTCCATTTGAATTCCTGTCAAAATCTCCATAAGAAATCAGAAAGTCACCACCAAAGCCCTTATCAATAGTGGAGCAACCAGAATCTTAATCCATCAAGATTTTGTATGCCTTCACCAACTACCAAGCAAAAAACTTGATTGACAAATACTGGTAAAAAACATCAATGGAATGAAGAATATTGGCAGTGATAGCACACACACATGTCAGATCACCTTACAAATTAAGAAAATACCCAAATCACCACATATAGAAACCAACACATTCTATATTACTGATTTTGGACATGAAGACATCATTCTAGGAACCAATTGGTTAAGAGAACATAATCCAAACATTGACTGGACCAAAGACACCATTTCATTTTCACATTGTCCAGCCAAATGCAACCTATCAACACCAAATAAAACCCCAGTATTTTCTGAAGAAGACAAACCCCTCAATCAAATTGAAGATCAATGGACGATCAATGGGTTAAACCTTTTCCATACCACCCTATCCACACAAATAGCCATGAATATCCAATGAGATGGGAAAGGCATGGATCTAGTCCCACTCCAGTACCACAACCTTGGAAAAGTCTTTAATGAAGAAGCTTCTACCTGATTACCTAAACACCATTCATGGGATCATGCAATTGATCTGAAACCAGGGATAGAACCTTATGCCAGAAAAGCTTACCCAATTGACAACAAACAACAAGAAGCACTTCACATGTTCATCTCTGAAAATAGCAAAAAGGGATATATTTGTCCATTGAACTCTCCCTGGGCAGCACCTTTTTTCTTGATTGGAAAGAAAGATGGCAAATCATGTCCCTGTCAAGATTATTGGAGATTAAATGAATGAACCATTGCCAACAAATACCCACTACCCCTCATCCCTGAACTAATCAATAAGCTTAAAGGAGCCACAATCTTTACCAAACTCGATCTCCAATGGGGTTACAATAATGTACAAATCAAAGAAGGCGATGAACATAAAGCCACTTTTGTAGCTGATGGAAAACTATGGGAACCAACAGTAATGTTCTTTGGACTCCAGAACTCCCCTGCAATGTTCCAATCTATGATGAATGCCCTCTTTGATGATCTTATCACTGCAGGACACATGTGTTGTTATATAAGGTTCTTCACCAACTCTCTCATCTTTTTCTTATCTTGAGATTTCCAGACTTTGTGATACACTTGCTTATATCTCCACTTCCACTGATCCATTTAAGTTCTAACTCTGCACATATATGGTACACATGGTTATAGTTCAGACTCCGCATTTATACGTAGTATAAAAGAGTTCCCAGGTGGCACAACTGCTTTCTTCAGTTGCTCATCTTGGACTCTAGTCCCCCACTTAGTGTGGTGTTTGTAGTGCTCATTGGTTCTAATCACAAGTCACTGTCTATCGAATTTTAACAGGTTATGGGCCCTGTGCTCTAACTGACTTTGTGATCTTTATATCTCGACTTCCGCACATTCGATCCACTTGCAAATTCGTACGGACCTCCGACTACACTGCGTCTACCTTCAATCAAAGTTTCAGCAAATTCCAATCACTGGTTCACTCGCAATAGCATCAAAGTCTCAACTCCTCGAGTTAGAAATCATAGTGTTATCTCGACTACCACTCGCACCTTCACTCCCAATCTTTGTGGGGACCTTTGCTAGCATCCTATCCACGCATATACCAAGTCCCATCGCATTCACATCACTCACTCTTGCACTATTTCACCTTTATCGCATTGACTCTATTTCCCTATCATGGAATTCACTACAACTCACTTTGCTGGCAATGCTACTATCACTCCTGCAGCCTCCCTATCATCTAACACTGCCATTCCTCCTAGTCTTGACACTCTCTGGTGTGCAGATACTGGAGCCACTTCCCACATGACTCCTCATCAACACTGGCTCAGAAACTATAGGCCCCACAGAGTCCCCATTCAACTAGCAGACAACAACATTGTTTACTCTGCAGGAATAGGCTCTGTCCTCTTTGTCCCAGAGGTAGATGGTCAGAAACTTCGCCCACTGGAGTTCACAAGTGTTCTGCATGTCCCTGATCTCTGAAACAACCTCCTTTCAGTACTCTTCCTCACTCATTATAAGCAGTTCTCTGTGGTAATCCTTGAGTCTGTTATGAACTTCATCAGATCAGGCACTATCCTATTCTCTGCTTCAGTTAATGACTCCAATTGTGCTTATCTTGGAGGCACTACCACTCCTATTCCCCTTCCTGAAGTCAATTCTGCTCTATCTTCGTTGACTTTGCCCATGGACACCTCACTATGGCATAGAAGACTCTGTCATCATCACTATGGAGGTATTGAGCACATTTTGAAGCAGAATCTCATCTCTGGTCTTGTCATAGAGTCCCCTTCACCTCCAGATCCTGTTTGCGAACCCTGTCTAGCTGGCAAGATGCATGCCAATCCTTTCCCCTCATCACAGACACACACCTCTGCACCTCTTGAGCTAGTTCACTCTGACCTACATGGTCCTCTCCCTGTCCGAACACACTCTGGCTACAGATACTGGGTCTCCTTCATAGACAACTACACTCGATTTAGAGCTGTCTTCCCCATCAAGGCTAAGTCTGATACCTTTGAAGCCTTCAAAGCATTCAAAGCTTATGCTGAGAATCACCTTGGGATGAAAATCAAGACTCTCTGGGATGACAAGGGAGGGGAGTATATGTCTAATGCTTTCACCCAGTTTACCATAGAGGCAGGGATTGCTAGACAGCACAATGTTTGAAACTGACCTCAGCAAAATGGAGTTGCAGAGAGAGCCAATAGGACTATGGCTGAAGGAGTTACAGCAATGCTAGCTGAGTCTGGCTTACCTTTGTCATTTTGGGGAGAAGCTTTAGTAGCTTATGTCCATGTCTGGAACTGTCTCCCCACTTCTGCCATCTTGAAACTGACAACTCCTTATGAACTATGGCACAAGAAGAAGCCAGGTGTTTCCCATCTTTGAGTCTGGGGCTGCACTGCTTATGTACATGTACAGAGGGATCAGAGGGACAGTCTTGCACCTCATATGTGAAAGGCTGTCTTTATAGGTTACCCTGCAGGCTACAAGGGTTGGAAGTTCTGGGACCAAACCTCAAAGACTTGCTTTATTAGTGAAAGAGCTGACTTCAACAAAAGGCACTTCCCAGCTAGGAGGGACACCCCTATCTTGACTCTACCATCACTTGCTGTCCCTATCTCGACTTCTGAGCCTGTGCCAGATCAAGGGAGGGGATTATCTGATGCTGATCTCAACACAGACTCTTCTATTCCTGCTCCTATTGTCCCAGCACCCCCCATTGTCAAAGCTAGTCCCCCTTCATCTCCTGCATCTTCAACTTCATCTCTGGAAGAGCCTATCTCTGCTACTCCTTTGACTTCTACCCAGTCTCAATCTCATGTCACTTATCACCCCACCTCCTCAGACTACCTATACCTCTGAGTACACTCACACCCCACTTGTTACTCTGGGATGACACACGTCCCTCCATACATGGTAGCTGTTGTACTCTATTTACACACTCTGCCCCAACTCTACCTACACTGTACTATATAAGATGGGCACTCTACTACACAACCTCCTCAGATGTCATACATCCAGTCTGAGTGAGTACCTCCCTCATCCCACTCTCATATCCTCTTATACCTTCCCTGCAGTGTGCTTGAACCACATCACCTCACCATTACTGTGTTGGTGATCTCTTACACTACTGCAGCCATGCCACTGCCTGTCTCACTCATCACAATGAGCTTCTCATACCTATTAACACTTTTATACATTGTTGCTGCCACAGTCTCCCATATCCTGCACGTACATTTATGTGATGCACACATTGAATCATGAATGCTTCTGGTGGCCTCAACTGCCATGAGATGTCACCCAGTTCATGCAGACATGCCATGTCTGTCAACTATGGCAGATTTGGAATGTCTTGTTACCTCTGACAGTCATGATGCCAGCACCCTTATTCACCAAAATGTACATGGATTCAATGCACATGCCTCCATCTAGTGGATATAAGTATATTGTGCAGGGTTGCTGCTCACTCACACATTATCCAGAGTTTTGTATGTTGCATTCCCCTCTTCCTTCATGCCCTTTTGCTCTCACTTGCCATATTGTCACTCTATTTCACCTTCACATGTTCCCTCTCTGCTCTGCACTGCCTTTTTGTTTTTCTGTCTGTCTCCTCCTCTCCTCTCCAAAAAAACAAAACAAAAAAAACAAATTTTTTTTCTCTCATCTCATTTCTTTTACTTCACTGTCCTTTCCCTCATGCTCTAATTTTTCCCACCTGTTCCTTCTGCTGTGCTCTGGTTTTCCCTCCAGTTCACCCATTCCCACCTCATGTCTATGCTCACCATCTGTCATGTCCCATCACACTCCACTGTCACTTATCCTCACCCAGTCATGTTCTGCCTCTCTTCCTGTGTTGGCTCCCCTGCATTCAGCAATGCTTATCCTATACCCACCTCATCTGTGTTGTGCCTCACTGCACCTTGGAGAGCATCTCTATACCCACCTATCCACCCCCTGATGCTCTGCCTCATCCACTTGTTTGTTTGCTATGCCTGTGCCATTACCCCCACAAGTCATCCCTTCTGGCTGTGTCTTGCATCTGACTGATTGACTGTGGACAGTCAAGATTTCAGTTGGGAGGAGATGATGAGCATCACACACACACAACACTGGAAAACAACCATCAGGTGAACACAGCATCATTAACACACCACACACAACAATCATCCACAGTCACATCAATTGTGCATTTGCTTAGGCATCAGAATACAGGACTGGGTTTAGCCAATGAGGAGCAGGACTGATAGGATGTATAGGCCAAGGCATGATCCAGGCCTGCCAAAGTGACCATGGAGTCACAAGTCATGAAGTCAGTATTTGGTGCAATCAGTACTTTTCCTCTTTCACTCATCCATTATAGTATGATACTTTATTCATCTGTGTCCAGACTCCACCTCATTTCAAATATCCCTATGATCAACCCTATGTTGTAAATTTTCTGTTTTGTTATGTTGTACTCCAGCCTTGGAGCTAGACTTGTATTTAGATGGCATGTTGTCTGTCAGAAACAAATAGATTTCCCCTGCCCACAATTTGTCTCACCTCTCCTGTCCAAGTCAGATTGCAAAAAAGCACATTCTGCTCCTCCCTCCACATGTCATGCAGTCAAGAAAGTGTGTGTACCTTCTAGGTTGCATTTATTACTGCATTGTGTTCCCTATTGCATTGCATCATGTTCTCTATTATTCCCATTGTTATGTTTACAGTGTCATGTTTCCATTGCATTTCCTCACTGTTGCCCAATCACATCACATTGTCACATTACTTGCCCTAAACTACTAATTCTCTTTCCATTGGTGTCTAGGGGATCTTACAGCTCACACCCTTCAGCATCTGTTGTGGTCATGATTGTAGATTCCTCTCACACATGCATGCAGCATATATCACCAAATTGATCCTCAAATTGCTTCCATGTGAGCATTGAAGCAGTTGTGGTGAGCTGATCAATGATTTGTCCAGCCCATGTTCCAGTGACTGTTCCTTTTTTGCAAAAGTATAATGCAAAGGTAATTTTATCTGTACTGTCTTTGAGATTCTTGGTAAAGAAATGGAGTTTTACTTTTTGGATAAAGTCCTTTGCAGTGGATTCAGTTCCAGAAGACTTGGATGGCTTACTGAGTTGGGGTTCCTTGGAGGAAGTAGATGATGTGTTAGCCATTCTTGGTATAATTGATTGAGTTCTTGTTGTGTCTGATTGATTTTTTGTTGGCATCAGATCAATTGGGTCTGAAGTCATAATTCTGGGGGTGATCCTTGATTGAATGAAAGGGGTGGATGAGGTAATGGTTTCATCTCCTGAAGTTGGTGCTTGAGGAGTAAGGAATGTTTCCACTTGAGGAAGGTTTTCTGAAACATTGACAGGCATTCATGGTCTTGGGGGCCCTGAGTGAGTTCCTGTGCTATATTCCAATCATGATCTTGGTATAAGACTCTGTCAGTATTTGGGGATCATGGGTAGTGAAGATACTCATTGGGGATATACTTCAATGTAATAGAAGTCTGACTTGTTGGTGTCTTCCCAGCAGATGATAACTTGGTACTCACTGTTATTGTAGTTGACTCTGTCCTCGTAGATTCACTGGTTGTGTTTGTGTCAGAACGTACTTATTTTTCCTTTCATTTTACGATTTCTTTCACTCTTATCGCTCAAGATCTACATGAGATATCTTATCTCATCTTATCAGACTATCAGTATATCTTATTGCAATTATCTATGACACATATTCATTTAGTCATTGGGCTGCTTACTGCACATTTATGACTACAATTCCCACAGATGCTTACTGATGCAGTGCAATGCTGCACATTGCTTACTGATACTTCTCACAGATGCTGCGCATCTTATTTACATACACCTGCCCTACAGTGACAGCACATGGTCTGTGCACCGATCCCTGTAGTATATAAAGACTCTCATGTAGTAGATAGCTCTTTAGCTTTATACATCTGAGATATCTGCTATACAGTGTGACTCTTCTCTAAGGTGTATTGTCTCCTCCCTCGCCAATCCTCCTTCTTTCAGTTGTGACCTCGCTGTCTAGCGTGCACCTCACAATTGTATAAAGCTCTCATCAGCGACCTCACTCCCTCCCATCACTCCCACATTCCGCGTCCAAACCATCATTCCCCTCCCTCCTCGCTCAAGAGAGCATTGTAGTGTTTTTAGTTCTCTGTTCTTCATAGTTCAGCTGCAGCGCCGGGCCTTACATTGCCTCAGCGAGCAGTGCTAGGGTGTCTACCACTTAGTGGGGCATCGCAGAACCTCCTGACAACCATTCGGACCAGGAGTACTATAAATTTTACTATAACAAAGATCTCTTTCGTAGTACTAGTAGCAATTATATACTAGTATATACCTCTATGTACTCCCACCCTCCATTTTGTGTTGAAAGGCCTATTCCCTTGAAAAAGGAATAGTGAGTTCTCACTTCACACAATCTTATTTTCACTATTCCATGCATTCTACGCTCGGAAAAGAGAACCAGATCTGGCAAATCCTATGCCAGGTTCAGCTCTCTTTCGCCAACAACTTGTCCAACAACTTCTTTGGCTCTCCTCCGCTTCTACTATAACACCTACAACTACAGACAGCAACAGGCAATCTGGTTCTTCAAGCTCCATAATCCCTACTACAACAATCACCCTGAGGAATTCCCGTGGAATTTCTTTCCAAACTACTTCAACCACACCAGCCCTTATTACAACTCATTCCCCCAGGCATTCATTTTGAGAAACGAATGATGATGTCAGGACCAAGCAACTGGGAGATGAGAGAACCGGCACCAATGGTAGAAGATTCCTCAACAGAAAGGGAAAGGGAAAGAAGAGAAGCAGATGAAACCAGAAGGCTCAGACTCCTGGATGTAGAGGAAGCGATGGAGATGATGAGCGATCAAATGAAGCAACAACAATGAGTACAGAAGGAACAAGGCAATGCAATCATAAGCCTGGGAACAACAATGGCAGATATTGCCAAAAATATGAAGGAAATCACAATGATGATGCGGCAACAGCCACTTCCTTCCACACACCCCCCAGCTATTCCCGCCAATTCCTCTGGCCAAGTCAACATCCCATTGGCCCATGTATTTGCCCAACACCGGGTAAAAGTTTCTGCACCTACAGCATTCTTGGGGAAGTGAGACAAACTTGATGCTAAGAGCGGCCTATTGGACGGTCTTAGGGAAGGTCTAGAATGTTACTCCTGGTAACCAAAGTTTGGATATTGGTGTTATGAACGTAACAGAGATTCCGGATGACGATGAAGAGTGGGATTAGCGAGATGGTTATGAGGATAATTCCACCAATAACGATACAGGAATCCAGATTGACTTTTTAGCATAAGATGACTTTAGTTAATATCGAGAGGTCTTAGACTGAGTTCTTAGAGAGGAATGAGTTGATAGCGAGTTTAGGTCAAGTGCAGAAAAGGAGAATCCCTAGATTGCGAAGTTGACAAGACTGGGGTTTAAGACCGCCAGTCTGTCAACTATTTATACAAAACTGGAGTTTTAAGTATAGTAAGGTTGCACGGTATTGCGCAGTAAGTAAACAATAAAGCACAGTAAAGCGCAGTAAGTAACTGTTCATGTGATATAAGTGGCTCAGCCACAAACGCGAAATGAACAAGAGATAAACAAAAGTAAACAAACGCGAAAAAATGATAGTCCTTGCTAATTGTATAGTGATAGTCCTTAGCAAGTAAATGTTATAATAAATAAAAGAAAGATAAAAGAGAAAATATAAGTCTCAATATAGTACCTGGAGCTATGCTCACACTTAAGTATGTAAATACTTAAGTACTATAAAAGAGAAAGAAAATGATAAGTCCTTACTAAGTAAAGTGGAGCTAAGCTCACACTTGTAGTAATAATACTACACTTTACTAGTAAGTAAGATAAAGAAAGAAAAAGAAAAAAAGAAAACCGTTACGAGGTGCCAAAGCAAGTGCCTCGTAACACTTGACTTGTTTGTCCAAGAACTATTCTTAGTATTCACAGCAAACAAAACGTGGTCAGACAGCGATCGAATTACATACGCCCTCTCCTATATGATAGGAGGCTTGGCAGAAGCATGGAGAAACTTACAAGTCGCGAAACAACAACTTCATGAGGCTAATCCCCTCAACCCATTACATCCCATGCCTTTCCGAGATTGGGTAGAATTCGACACCAAACTATGCAAACAGTTTGGGGACACAGACGAAGCACACACAGCGCAGCAAGCTCTCCACAAACTACGACAAATGGGAAAGACAGTGGATGAATACACCACTGAATTCCTTTTACTAGCAGCAAAAACACTATATGATGAGCATGCGCTCATCGACTGCTACAAAAGGGGATTAAACAGTGACGTCTTAAACAGAGTCTACAACATCAATCTGCTCCCTGTCACTTACCTAGATTGGCAGAGGATGGCTCAACAAGCTGACAGACATATGAGAGAATATCGTCAGCTAATGCAATCTAGGGGACCATCGCAATGGACCCCTAGATATACACCAGCCAATCCTCAGGCAAACATGGGTACACAAAGGGCTAGCAATGCGACAGTACCAATGGACATTGATGCAACACAAAGAAGGAGACCCCTGATATGTTTCAATTGCAGAAAAGAGGGGCATAGAGCAAACATTTGTCCACAGAGGAAGAGCATCAGAGAGATCCATGAAGAAATCAGGCAGATGAGCACAGTGGATTTTGAGAAGATGATATTTGATGAAGGGGAAAGAAGGAAACAGCAGGGTTTTGTAAAGGACGGCCAGTAGATGTCGCTGGACTGTCCAAAAATATGTTCTCAGTACTTACTCCAGATGATGGCGCTGTTGATCATGCAAATGTATGCGATCCTATTGATCAAATAGTATTTAACAACATTTCATCGGAGACAAAGACTGAGAAAGAAGAGACATCTGAGAGTATGCCCTCTCAAGAAAAAGAAAAGCACGTAGTCATGGGGATTAGAGTGGATTTACCCATGATCAAAGTCGAGATCAAAGTACCAGAGAATGGTCAAACAGTAACAATCAAAGCGCTTCTAGACTTGGGAGCTACTACGTGTTATATAGACTGTTACGAGGCACTTGCTTTGGCACCTCGTAACGGTTTTCTTTTTTCTTCTTTCCTTTCTTTCTCCTTTCTTACTTACTAGTAAAGTGTAGTATTATTACTACAAGTGTGAGCTTAGCTCCAATTTACTTAGTAAGGACTCTCTTTCCTTTTCTCTGATATAGTACTTAAGTATTTACATACTTAAGTGTGAGCATAGCTCCAGGTACTATATTAGACTTATCTTTTCCTTTCTCTCTTTATTTATTTATTATAACATTTACTTGCTAAGGACTATTACTATACAATTAGCAAGGACTCCCCTTTCTCGCTCTTATTTACTTTTTTTTACTTCCAGTTCATTACACGCTTGTGGCTGAGCCACTTGTATCACATAGATGCGTATTTACTGCGCTTTACTGCGCATTATTGTTTACTTACTGTGCAAGTACTGCGCAACTTTACTATACTTAGATCTCCAGTTTGTATAAATAGTTGACAGACTAGCGGTCTTAAACCCCAGTCTTGTCAACTTCGCAATCTAGGGATTCTCCTTATACTGCACTTGAACTAAGCTCGCTATAATCTCACTTCACTCTCAGAACTAAATCTAAGAACTCTAAGTCGCTAAACCAACGCCACTCAGACACCTTACATTCATCGCTCTGGATCCTCGTATTGTTATCAGCGGAATCATCCTCGTAACTATATTGTTAATCCCCTTAATCATCATCATCCGGAATCTCTATTACATTCATCAAGCCAATATCCAAGCCTTGGTTACCAGGAGTAACATTCTAGACCTTCCCTAAGACCGTCCAATAGGCCGCTCTTAGCATAGACAAAGAATTTGTGAAAACAAATCGTCTAAATACAAAGAAACTTCCCATAGCCATACCAGTCTATAACATTGATGGAACCAAGAACGAACAAGGATCTATCACGGAAACTGTGGATTTAATTGTCAAAGTTCAAAACCACACAGAACGAACATCTTTCTGTGTTACAGGACTAGGAAAAGTCAACCTCATACTTGGAGAAACCTGGCTTAAAATCCACAATCCAGAGATTGACTGGAATACTGGAACGATCTTGTTTACTAGATGCCCACAAAGGTGTCACGTACGAGTAGTTGAAGACAGGAAGCAATGGAAGAAGAAGAAGGTAGAAAAACAAAAAACAAAAATACCGAAAATGGTGGAAGTCGACGATGAAGAAGAAGATGAAGTGGAGAAGGAAGATCGCATTCTCTGCATCATGATAGGAGATGATGAGAAGAATGCCACAATTTGCAACATATCCCAAGATCTAGCAATAGAGGCAGAAAAGAAGAAAATAAAGAAATCTTTTGAAGATATCGTCCCAAAAGCATATCATGGGTTCAAATCGGTATTTGAAAAGGATTCTTTTGATGAACTGCCTCCCAAACGAATTTGGGATCATGCTATCGAATTGAAACCCGGGGTGAAGATGCATATGGGAAAGGTGTATAACCTATCCTTTACCAAACAACAAGAATTGGAGAAATTTGTCGAAGAAAATCTCAGATCAGGACAAATACGTACTTCTAAATCACCTATGGCTTCTCCATTTTTCTTCATCAAAAAGAAGTCAGGTGAATTATGCCCTATCCAAGATTATTGTTGCCTCAATGAAATTACTATCAAAAATTCCTATCCATTACCACTTATATCAGAATTGATAGACAAACTCAAAGGGGCCAAGTATTTCACCAAACTTGATATCAGATGGGGATACAACAATGTTTGTATCAAAGAAGGAGACGAGTGGAAAGCAGCCTTCATCACAAACAAAGGCTTATATGAACCTCTCATTATGTTCTTTGGACTCACCAATAGCCCTGCTACATTTCAAACTATGATGAATCATCTCTTTAGAGAACTCATCACTAAGGGCAAAGTGGTAGTCTATATGGACAATATCCTCATATTCACCACCACAATGGAAGAACATTGCCGCATAGTTGAAGAAGTCCTCACGATATTACACAATAACAAACTCTATCTGAAACCAGAGAAATGCGACTTCGAAAAGACAGAGATTGATTACCTCAGCCTTAAGATATCCTTTGATAAAATTATGATGGACCCCGTCAAAGTCCAAGGGATAGCAGAATGGCCCACTCCAACATCTGTCACTGAAGTTCGCTCCTTTTTTGGATTCACCAACTTCTATCACCGCTTTCTTTGAGGATTTTCCGATATAGCAAAACCCCTGAATACCCTTTTACAAAAAGATAGCAAATGGCACTGGGATCAGGAACAAAAAGACTCGTTTGAAAATCTTAAAACAGCATTATGTTCAAAACCTGTTTTAGTCTTTCCCGAACCCAATCGCCCATATCTTGTAGAAGCAGACAGCTCAGGATATGCCACTGGCGCAGTTTTATCACAGATGAGGGACGATGAGAAGTGGCATCCCATTGCATATATCAGCAAAGGGTTATCACTGGCTGAGAGAAATTACGACATCTATGACAAAGAGATGTTGGCTGTCATACGTGCATTGGAGCAATGGCAACACTATCTAGAAGGAACAGATAGTACAGTCAAGATCCTTACAGATCACAAAAACCTAGAGTACTTTATGAGTGCCCAGAAATTGAACCATCACCAGGCCCGATGGTCTCTTTTTCTTTCTAGGTTCAACTTTCACCTTTCCCACAGACCGGGGAAGAGTTTGGCCAAACCTGATCTCCTCTCGAGATAAGTGGATCATAAAGAGGGGGTGGAACATGACAATGAGAATGTCATACTGCTAAAACCAGAATTTTTCAAACCGAGTAATCTTGTTGATAGCGCTTGCACATCCAAAATTACAGACAAACACATCCTAGCAGTTATGACAAACAATATTCCACTCCTTCAGAAAATAGCAGATGAACAAGAGAAGGATGGAGATGTCAAGATGTGGGTAGAATTATCGGCAGACAAATGCAAAACAGCAACTATAGCAGGATGGGGACAAAATAAAAAAGGACTACTCACATACAAAAACAAAATCTTAGTCCCAGATAGTTGCAGAGCAGACGTCATCAAACAATGTCATGACACCCCAATCGCAGGGCATCCAGGACAATGGAGGACACTAGAGATAGTGTCAAGAACATTTTGGTGGAAAGGAATGGCAGCATATGTTGGAAAATATGTCAAAAGCTGTGACATATGTCAGAGAACAAAAACAATCACCCAAAAACCACAAGGAGAATTGACTCCAAACGAAATACCATCTCATCCCTGGCAAATCATATCTACAGACCTGATCACACAACTACCAGATAGCCAGGGATATGATTCAATTTTAGTGGTTGTCGATCGTTTCTCAAAAATGATTCACACTATGGCAACAACATCAGACGTCACTGCTGAAGGAGTAGCACGGTTGTTTGTTGGAAATATTCACGGTATTTGTTCAGCTTCGCTATATTATCACTTACACATCTTCTTTATGTCTCACTGACACACATTATACTCACTTACTTCCCACAACCACGTCGTCATGGAGTGCTCTAGACCACTCCAGACCTACTTACATCGCTTACCACGTCCACCATGTCATAGAGCACTCTAGACTACTCTAGACTACTTACCCCACGTTTGTGTAGTACGTACTACAACCCCACATACAACCCCGCATTACAGCGCCGCCTGAAGCCAGTGCAGCGCGCACTATATCTAAACACCCCCATGTTCTGTTACTATAGAGCATTACCCTACGATGTTCTACCATGTTATACTACTCTGCGCCATTGTGTGCACCACCGCCTACCATGTCCCAACAGCTTTTATCCTCTTTACCGTCTTTCTCTCTGCCTGCCCAACCCTGCGTCATCATTGTTCAGAGACAACATTTGGAAACATCATGGGTTACCTGAAAAGATTTTATCTGATTGTGGTCCCCAGTTTGCCTCTAAAATGATGAAGGAGTTAAACCGATTATTGGGCATTAAAACAGCCTTATCCACAGCATATCATCCACAAACAGATGGACAAACGGAAAGGATTAATCAAGAAATTGAGCAATACCTCCATATCTTTGTGGATCATCGACAATCGGATTGGATGAATTGGTTACCTATGGCAGAATTCTGTTACAGTAACAGAGTTAACACCTCTACCAAATATTCTCCTTTCATGTTGAATTCTGGACAAAATCCGCGCATGGGATTTGAACCAGGCAAGATGTCCACTATTGATTCAGTAGAAAATTTTGTTGAAGGACTGAAGAGGACGAGGGAAGATGCAGAATCAGCACTGAGAAAGGCAGCTGATGACATGAAGAAATACTATGATGCACACAAAGGAAAAACCCCTCAATATCAAATCGGAGATAAAGTATGGTTAGACACATCCAATATACAAACAGGATGGCCAACTCGGAAATTGGATCATAAAAGACTGGGACCATACTCTATCATCAAAGTGCTTTCAAATAATGTGTATCAATTAGCACTTCCCAAGTCCATGAAAATCCATCCGGTTTTTCACGTCGTCAAACTATTACCATATTCTCCAAATGATATTCCAGAACGCATCATAAAAATCCCTTCACCACCCATCATCAAGGATAATGTCGAACAATATGAAGTCAAAAAGATCTTAGATAGCAGAAAATATCGTGGAAAAGTTCAATATCTCATCAAATGGAAGAATTACCCAGAAGACGAAAATTCCTGGGAACCAGCACATATTATGATCAAAGACGTACCCAATGTTACGAGGCACTTGCTTTGGCACCTTGTAACGGTTTTCTTTTTTTCTTTTTTTCTTTCTTTATCTTACTTACTAGTAAAGTGTAGTATTATTACTACAAGTGTGAGCTTAGCTCCACTTTACTTAGTAAGGACTTATCATTCTCTTTCTCTTTTATAGTACTTAAGTATTTACATACTTAAGTGTGAGCATAGCTCCAGGTACTATATTAAGACTTATCTTTTCTCCTTCTTTTCTTTCTTTATTTATTATAACATTTACTTGCTAAGGACTATTACTATACAATTAGCAAGGACTCTCCCTGTTTCGTCTTTATTTACCTTTGTTTATCTCATGTTCATTTCGCGCTTGTGGCTGAGCCACTTATATCACATGGACGCGTACTTACTGCGCTTTACTGCGCATATCTGTTTACTTACTGCACCTTACTGCGCAACTTTACTATAGTTAGATCTCTAGTCTGTATAAATAGTTGACAGACTGGCGGTCTTAAACCCCAGTCTTGTCAACTTCGCAATCTAGGAATTCTCCTTATACTGCGCTTGATCTAAGATTGATAACCACTTGCTTCACTCTTTCTTAACTAAGTCTAAGAATTCTAAAAGCTATTAAGACATCTTACACTAAGTCAAAACTGGATCCTTGTATCGTTATCGGTGGAATCATCCTCGTAACTATATCATTAATCCCACTCTTCATCGTCATTCGGAACCTCTATTACGTTCACCAAGCCAATATCCAAACCTTGGTTACCAGGAGTAATATTTTAGACCTTCCCTAAGACCGCCCAATAGGCCGCTCTTAGCACCCAAGCTGGTCAAAGAATTCCATAATGAACATCCTGCCACTATCAGATTAATTCAACATTGTTCCATTCCTATCAAATGACTTTCCAATTTGGCTACCCTACCCACTCATGGATCAGAGCATGCAGCTGGCTTAGATCTTTACAGCGCAGAAGAAATTGTAATTCCTGCACATGGCCAAAAATTGGTCGATACTCAAATCTCCTTGGCTATACCAGACAACTGTTATGGATGTATTGCTCCTCGCAGCGGTCTGGCCGTCAAAAACTCTATTCATATTGGAGCTGGAGTTATCAATTCAGACTATTGTGGCCCTGTAAAGATTCTATTGGTCAATCTCAGTGATAACGACTTTATAGTCCAAATCAAAGACCGAATCACTCAATTGATCCTAGAACATATATCTCTCACCAAAGTTGAAGAAGTCACTTCCTTAGATGATACCCAACGTGGAGATAAAGGTTTTGGATCTACTGGAATTTCCTTTGTTCGTTGAGTTGTCTCACCCTAAGAAGGGGGGTATTTGTCAGAACGTACTTATTTTTCCTTTCATTTTACGATTTCTTTCACTCTTATCGCTCAAGATCTACATGAGATATCTTATCTCATCTTATCAGAATATCAGTAGATCTTATCGCAATTATCTATGACACATATTCATTTAGTCATTGGGCCACTTACTGTACATTTATGACTACAATTCCCACAGACGCTTACTGATGCAGTGCAATGCTGTGCATTGCTTACCGATACTTCTCACAGATGCTGTGCATCTTATTTACATACACCTGCCCTACAGTGACAGCACATGGTCTGTGTGCCGATCCCTGTAGTATATAAAGACTCTCATGTAGTAGATAGCTCTTTAGCTTTATACATCTGAGATATCTGCTATACGGCATGACTCTTCTCTAAGGTGTATTGTCTCCTCCCTCGCCAATCCTCCTTCTTTCAGTTGTGACCTCGCTGTCTAGCATGCACCTCACAGTTTGTTGTAGTATGTATATGGGTCTTCTCCTGCTGTGTATTCTTCAAGGGCAACAGGAATATGGTTTTCGAGGAGTTGTCTACATTGATGACAAACTTTGGTGTCTAGTGATATTCCTGATGGATATTTGCTGAAAGAAGAGAAGTGTCATTTATAACTGGTTACCTGTTGAAGTAAGTGATTTGGGGTTCTGGATTAGTACAAGTGAAGTAAATGAGTTGATTATTGACATAAAAGAGTTTGTTGCTGCTGTTGTATTGGAGGTAATTGGGCCACTGGTGATTGGTTATGTCTAAGGTGACAGCATTGGCAGGGAGAAGTTGGTTGTGGTAATCTCTGGGGAGATTAGATGATGTAGAAGCCATAGTGAGGGTGCACACTTCCTAGAAGCATGGTTGGTTGTTAGGAGGAGTTTGGAGTCTTGTCAAAGTGCTAAGAGCAGCTGATTGGATGGTCTTAGGGAAGGTTTACAATAACTATACCCCTGGTAACAAGGTAGTTGTTGTGCACCTGATAAGCATAGTAAATGTTCCTGATGATGATGAATAATGGGATCAACAAGATAGTGATAAGGACAATGCCACCAATTACTAAATGAGGATCCAGAGTGATGAGTTCAGGATGTCTTGGTGATGCTTAGTGTGACTTAGAGATCTTAGACTTGGTTCTTAGAGAGTGTTATGAGAGGGTAGCAAGCTTAGGTCAAGCACAGTATAGGAGAATCCCTAGATTGCAAAGTGTTGATAAGACTGGGGTTTTAAGACCACCAGTCTTTCAACTACTTAAACAAAACCAGAATCCTAAAGATAGTACAAGTAATTAAAGTTCACAGATCAATGATGATTGTGCAGCAATCAACAAGATCATGTGACTAAGTTGCATCCATAGTAAACTACAAGTAAGTAGTCACAAGCATGAGTGAAGCAGGAGATAAGCAAAGACAAATAAAGATGAAAATGTTGTTATTCAAGGTTCTTCATCAACTCTCATCTTATTTTCTTATCTCGAGATTTCCAGACTTTCATTTGCATCTTATCATATCTTTCTTTGTCCTGATGCATTTAGGTTCTAACTCTGCACATATACTGTACACACTCTTATAGTTCAGACTCCGCATTTATGCGTACTATAAAAGAGTTCCCGGGTGGCGCAACTGCTTTCTTCAGTTGCTCATCTCGGACTCTAGGTACTGTGAACTCACTCTTACTTTATTTACTTAGTTGCTCATCTCGGACTCTAGTCCCCCACTTAGTGTGGTGTTTGTAGCTTCCATTGGTTCTAATCACAAGTCACCTTCTATCGAAGTTTAACAGGTTATGGGCCCTGTGCTCTAACTGACTTTGTGACTTTAATATCTTGACTTCCGCGCAACCGATCCTCTTGAAATCTCGTACGGACCTCCGCCTACACTGCGTCTATATCCAATCCAAGTTTCAGCAAATTCACTTCGGTGGTTCTCTCACAATAGCATCGAAGTCTCAACTCCTGGAGTTAGAAATCATAGTGTTATCTCGACAACTGTTTGCACCATTGCTCCTAAACTTTGGCAAGACCTTTGCTAGCATCCTATCCACACGTCTGTCAAGTATCATCACATTCGCATCACTCATTCTCGCGCTATTAAGCATTCATTGCGTTGACTCCTTTTCACTCCAATGGACTACATGTCAGGCCGCTATTATTTTCCTATTTTTCTCTTCATTTCTCTCTATTTTCTTATGTCTCTATCACCATAGA
>QLPN01006543.1:754-42458 GCA_003314395.1 Albatrellus ellisii
ATGATATGAAGATCCAGAATGACGAGTGTAGGATGTCTTAGTGACGTTTAGTGACTTAGAGTTCTTAGACTTAGTTCTGAGAGAGTGAAGCGAGTGATTCACAAGCTTAGATCAAGTGCAGTATAAGGAAGATTCCCTGGATTGTGAAGTTGACAAGACTGGGGTTTAAGACCGCCAGTTTGTCAACTATTTATACAAGACTAGTGATCTAACTATAGTACAGTTACGCAGTAATGCGCAGTAAGTAAACAAATGTGTGCAGTAAAGTGCAGTAAGTGCACGATAATGCGCAGTAAGTGCACGATAATGCGCAGTAAGTACGCGTCCATGTGATGTAAGTGGCTCAGCCACAAGCGCAAAATGAACTGGTGATAAATGGATGTAAACAAAGACGAGAAAAGGGAGTCCTTGCTAATTGTATAGTAATAGTCCTTAGCAAGTAAATGTTATAATAAATAAATAAAGATAAAAGGAAAAAAGATAAGTCTTAATATAGTACTTGGAGCTATGCTCACACTCAAGTATATAAATACTTAAGTACTATAAAAGAGAAAAGAAAAGATAAGTCCTTACTAAAGTAAAGTGGAGCTAAGCTCACACTTGTAGTAATAATACTACACTTTACCATAGTAAGTAAGATAAAAGATAAAAGAAAAAAGAAAAAAGAAACGCGTTACGAGGTGCCAAAGCAAGTGCCTTGTAACAACATGCAGGTGGTAGGGACTACACCACCACTGCCATGACATGCATGGCCAGGGGCAGTGCAGGCCTGTGCAGCCTCCTGCACTGTACTGTTGCCAGCTGGCACCTCAGCCATGCAGTGCCTGTTGGGCACACTGCAGTGGGGGTGTGGTACTGGGCCACATGCAGCATGCTGTTCAGATGGCAGCCATGCAGGCAGGTAGGGGGCTGCACACTGTTGCAGCAGTGGTGTGGGCACATGGGTGGGCACAGGAGGATGGATGTACCAATTTCCTGCATCATCTTCAGTGGATGCAGGTGCAGGTACAGTGGCTGCATGGGTGGCAGGGAGCATGTGTGGCTGCAGGGCCATATAGTCTGTTGAGATAGTATGGTCAGCTCCAGTATGCAATTTGCTTTTTGTTATGATAAAGAGATAGATGCAGCCAGTCTATGCAGTACATGGTGGTGGTGAATAGCCAACACATGCAGCATAGTGACAATTGTTGAGCAGCCAGCACATACAGCACATGGCAGTGGTGAGCAGCCAATATGCATGTAGTGTGGGGGTAGAAGCTCAGGTGTGATGAGCAGCCAGGATGTGCAGCATGGGGGCAGTGAGGATGTTGTTATTTAAGGTTCTTCACCAACTCTCTCATCTTTTTCTTATCTCGAGATTTCCAGACATTGTGTTACATCTTCTTATGGTTCAGACTCCACATTTATGCGTACTATAAAAGAGTTCCCAGGTGGCGCAACTGCTTTCTTCAGTTGCTCATCTCGGACTCTAGGTACTGTAACTTCACACTTACTTTATTTACTTTAGTTGCTCATCTCGGACTCTAGTCCCCCACTTAGTGTGGTGTTTGTAGTGCTCATTGGTTCTAATCACAAGTCACTGTCTATCGAAGATTAACAGGTTATGGGCCCTGTGCTCTTTTGACTTTGTGACTTTAATATCTTGACCTCCGTGCAACCGATCCACTTGAAATCTCGTACGGACCTCCGTCTACACTGCGTCTATATCCAATCCAAGTTTCAGCAAATTCGCTTCACTGGTTCTCTCACAATAGCATCAAAGTCTCAACTCCTGGAGTTAGAAATCATAGTGTTATCTCGACAACCTCTTGCACCATTGCTCCCAAACTTTGGCAGGACCTTTGCTAGCATCCTATCCACGCGTATACCAAGTCTCATCAATATCTCATCACTCACTCTTGCGCTATTTCGCCTTTATCGCGTTGACCCCTTTTCACTACCATGGATTTCACCACCCACTTTGCTGGCACTGCTACCATGACTCCTGAGACCTCCCTATCATCTAACACTGCCATTCCGACTAGTCTCGACACTCTCTGGTGTGCAGATACTGGAGCCACTTCCCACATGACCCCTCATCGACACTGGCTTCGGAATTATAGGCCCCACAGAGTCCCCATTCAACTAGCAGACAACAACATTGTTTACTCTGCAGGAATAGGCTCTGTTCTCTTTGTCCCAGAAGTAGATGGTCAGAAACTCCACCCACTCGAGTTCACAACTGTTCTGCATGTCCCTGATCTCTGAAACAACCTCTTATCTGTCTTGTTCCTTACTCAATACAAGCAGTTCTCAGTGGTTATCTTGGAAACAGTCATGAACTTCCTTTGCAATGGCTCTGTTTTGTTTACAGCCTCTGTCAATGACTCTAATGCTGCCTATCTGGAAGGCACCACTACTCCCACTCCACTCCCTGCAGTCAATTCTGCTCTATCTTCGTCGACTCTGCCTCTAGACACTTCACTATGGCATAGAAGACTCTGTCATCATCATTATGGAGGTATTGAGCGCATTTTGAAGCAGAATCTCGTCTCTGGGCTTGTAATGAACTCCCCTTCACCTCCTGATCCAGTTTGCGAACCCTGTCTGGCTGGCAAGATGCATGCCAATCCCTTCCCTACCTCTCAAACTCACACCTCTGCCCCTCTCGAGCTGGTCCACTCTGACTTGCATGGTCCTCTCCCTGTCCGGACACACTCAGGCTACAGATACTGGGTCTCCTTCATAGATGACTTCACTCGATTTCGAGCTGTGTTCCCCATCAAGGCCAAGTCAGACACCTTTGAGGCCTTCAAAGCATTCAAGGCTTATGCAGAGAACCATCTAGGGGCGAAAATCAAGACTCTTCGAGATGATAAAGGAGGGGAGTACATGTCTAATGCCTTTACCCAGTTTACAACAGAGGCAGGGATTGCTAGACAGCACACTGTTCGAAACCGACCTCAGCAGAATGGAGTTGCAGAGAGGGCCAATAGGACTATGGCTGAGGGCATCACTGCTATGTTAGCTGAGTCTGGTCTACCTTCGTCGTTTTGGGGAGAAGCCCTAGCTTCCTATGTCCATGTCTGGAACTGCCTACCCACCTCAGCTATCCCTAAAGCAACCACACCCTTTGAGCTATGGCATGGCAAGAAACCAGATGTCTCCCATCTCCGAGTCTGGGGTTGCACTGCTTATGTGCATGTGCAGAGGGACCAGAGGGACAGTCTAGCACCCCATATGCGAAAGGCAGTGTTCATTGGTTACCCTGCAGGCTACAAGGGCTGGAAGTTCTGGGACCAATCTTCGAGGACTTGTTTCATTAGTGAGAGGGCTGACTTCGATGAAAGACACTTCCCAGCTAGGAAGGATGGTCCTATTCCCTCACCTTCACTTGCTGTCCCTATCTCGACTCCTGAGCCTGTGCCAGATCAAGGGAGGGGATTATCTGATGCTGATCTCGACACAGACTCTTCTACTCATGCTCCTGTAGTCCCAGCACCTCCTATTATTGAAGCTAGTCCCCCTTCATCTCCTGCATCTTCGACTTCATCTCTGGAAGAGCCTGTCTCTGCTACTCCTTCGACTTCATCTCAATCTCAATCCCATACCCCTAGTGTTGCTCCAACTCCTTCTCCTACTCCTGCACCTAGAGCTACACCTCTGCATCGTAGCAACAGGGAAAGGAGGGCTCCAGGAGAGTGGTGGAGAGTACACAGGGAGCCTACTCCGATTCTTGAGAGTTCTGAAGAAGAGGAAGAAGATGTGCAAGTCAAAGAAGAAGCCGATGAAGATGAGGAGTTTCTGGGCGCATTTTTCGCAGATCCAGGTCGTGCTTTTGCAGCCTCATTAGGCCCAGAGCCTTCTACTTATAGACAAGCTTTGGGGTGCTCTGATGCAAAGCAGTGGACTACAGCAGCTGAAGAAGAGTTGGATGCCCACAGTCGCAATGGGACTTGGGAGCTGACTACTCTCCCCCCTGGCCGGAAAGCTATTGGCTGTAGATGGGTCTTCAAGGTGAAGAGGAATGCTGATGGTTCTGTAGAGAGGTACAAGGCCAGATTGGTTGCTAAGGGCTTCAGTCAAAGGCCCAGTTTCGACTTCAATGAAACCTTTGCACCAACAGCTAAGTTTGCAGCCATCAGGACCATTTGAGCCCTTGCAGGTCTTAATGACTTACACCTCCATTCCATCAACATCTCCCATGCCTTCATCAATGGCAATCTCGATGAAGAGGTCTACATGCAGCAACCTGAAGGCTTCACTCTGGGGAACAGCAACCAAGTGCTTCGACTTCAGAAATCGATCTATGGCCTCAAGCAAGCATCTCGCATGTGGTATCAGAAGTTACAGTCTGTCCTTCTCGACATGGGCTTCAAATGTGTGCAAGTTGACTCCAGCATTTATGTTTATAGCAAGGACTCTGCAGATCATCCTGCCAGTCTTTGTTGATGATATTACACTTGCCTCCAATAGTCTCGAAGCCATCCACTCCATCATTAAGCAGCTGTCTTCTCATTTCTGCCTTAGAGACTTAGGACCCACATCTTTCCTCCTCAGTATCAAAATCACTCAGGATCGTCCAAAACGCACTATCTTGCTCTGCCAATGCCAGTACATACTAGACATACTCGAATGCTTCAGCATGCACGATTGCAAGCCTGTGCTAACACCAATGCAGCTGGGACTTTGTCTTTCAGCAGCCATGTCTCTGAAGACTCCCCAGGAAGTTGTGGAGATGAAGGACATACCTTATGTTTCTGCAGTTGGTGCTCTACTCTACCTTGCTACAGCCACTTGCCCCGACATCTCCCACACTGTCTCCACCCTCTGTCGATTCAATAACAACCCTGGGATTGGAGCACTGGAAGGCAGTCAAGTATTTGCTTTGGTATTTGAAAGGCACAGTGGACTTGAAGCTATCCTATTCACCCTCCCCTTCGCAATCTTGAGAGCCCTTCATTACTTACACAGATGCAGACCATGGTGGAGACTCAGACACCTCTAGGTCGACTTCGGGCTATCTCCTTTGCATTGGTACAGGTGCTGTTAGCTGGTCTTCAAAGCTACAGTCCTTAGTTGCTCTTTCGACAACAGAGGCAGAGTTCATTGCAGCTGTTGAAGCAGGCAAGGAGATGCTCTGGATGAGGAACTTGTTGCAGGAGTTAGGCTACCCTGTCGAAGGCCCTTCCACTTTCCTCATTGACAACCAGTCAGCTCTCTCTGTGGCGAAGAATCCAGAGCACCATGGGAGGATGAAGCACTTGGACATGAGATACTTTTGGCTTAGGGATGCAGTCGAGGCAGGGACTCTCACTCCTGTTTATGTCCCTACTGAAGATCAAGTTGCTGACCTCCTCACCAAGTCTCTCTGTGTCCAGAAAGTTGCACAGCTGCGGGGCATGATGGGACTGACCTAGTGTCGAAGCTAGAGAGTTGCTTCATCAGGAGGGACTGTTGTTATTTAAGGTTCTTCACCAACTCTCTCATCTTTTTCTTATCTCAAGATTTCCAGACATTGTGTTACATCTTCTTATAGTTCAGACTCCGCATTTATGTGTACTATAAAAGAGTTCACGGGTGGCACAACTGCTTTCTTCAGTTGCTCATCTCGGACTCTAGGTACTGTAACTTCACACTTACTTTATTTACTTTAGTTGCTCATCTCGGACTCTAGTCCCCCACTTAGTGTGGTGTTTGTAGTGCTCATTGGTTCTAATCACAAGTCACTGTCTATCGAAGATTAACAGAGGAACAGTGCAAAAAGCCAGGACACATGCACTGGCACACTGGGTGTGGTGTGCCACACTCATGCCATGCTGCCACACATGGTGTGCCACACCAGGGGAGGACAGTCTTAGCAGCAGTGCTTCAAACTCAAAAAAACCATGTGTCAGCCTCGTTACACTCAGTTTTTCCCTAATATGGCACTGCTTACAAACTGACCTCCCCTAATAATATAGATGTCCTGCAACTTCACCTTCTCATACCTGTATGTTGCATCAGTGGACAACCTTGCTGACCCCCTTTTATGCAAATTGGTGGTCAATGGTTACTCCCCCACACCCTTTCACATTGCATTGCCTGATGTGCTATCCCCTTATCTTTGTCATGTCTGTTAAACACACCACCTTCACATCCACTGATGTCAATGCACTGGCAGTTGTTAGAGTCTCTGAACCACTTGCAGGTGGTGTTCTTATGCCCCCTTCCACACACAACTGGCCAGTCATATTGCCCTCATCTACCACATACTGGCAATGATATATTGCAGTCCTCTTTTTGTCCTTTTGTTCTGGCTCAGGATCACCTACAATTTCGGACTACACCCTCTGAACTCTTATATTCATCTACCATGCAGACTAAAATTGGTGCACATGCATTTCATCATTCCATTGCCATGCAACTATCATCAGTCAAACCCAATACTCATGAAGTATATGGCACTGGCCTATTGCATTTTACACAATATTGTGACACCTTTGGGGGGTCCAAAGTTGACCATATGCATATGCTGGCACCTGATGGCATTCTTGGTGCCTTTGCTTCCAGGTTGCATGCAGATCCATTGAACAATGGATTGTGGGTTTGCAGCTATGGCATGATATTAATGGTGCCCCTTGGTTTGGTGGTAGCATTCTTAAAGAGGCTTTAGGTGGTGTGGGGAAGGTTTCCCCCAGTGTCAGGCTGCTCCTATTTTTCTCTATTTTTCTCTTCATTTTCCTTATTTTTCTTACTTTTCTACTACTATAGATCTTGCAATCATTCTTGATCTATTGAAGCAATTCTCATGGTCATGCATTCCATTTGTTCATCTTTATTGGCCAATGACACATATGTCATCTGATCTCTGATCAGCCCATTCTATCTTTGGTTATGATTCACACCTCTCACCCTTACTGTGCATGTTCATCAATCCTTCTCACACCTGCTGTGGAGTATCACCAATCACTCCCACAGTTACTGCAGAGCTTCAGTCAGCACTTATGCATCCCTTCTATATTTAGATATGATGTCATTACTATACTTTCTCATCCTCTGGCCCTATACTGTACAGCATGGTCTGTGCATTCTCTCAAGTACTATATATACATAGGACTCCTAGCAGTTTATTCACCAGTTCTGATCATCTGGGATATCTGCTAGGTACAGTAGTGTCATCTCTTTCCTGTTCTCTTTAGCTGATTATATATCTGGGATATCCACTAGTCAAAGTGCGATCATCCTTTTGTTGTTTTAGTCTTTTCTTCAGTTGTTTGGCTTCAACATAGCATCAGCCTCACAATTGATCAGAACTCCCTCCCCCACCACACCTTTCCTCTTCCTCCCTTTCCTGCAGACAGGTGCTTTCACCTTTGCTTTGTCTGCAATCCCTTTTGCACCATAGGGTTCATACAGAAGCCTAAATGTGAAGAAGAACCTTTCTTTCTCCCTTGCCCTCCTCTTGCTTATTGCTGTCAGTGCAAGTGGCAAAAGCACAAGAGTGAGTGCATCTGTAGCTTGTGGACTCATGTATATGTCCCTTGCTCACCCTCTTCCACTCTTCACCTTCTCATTGGACATTACAGTGTTCAACCCATCCACCTCCACCTCTCACCTAGTGACATCCTCCACAGCATGCACATGGTGGACCCTTGGAGTGCAACAGTCAATACACAATCATGGATGTTCTGGGAGGAGCATTTTGGAAGAGAGAATACCTGGGAATGGTCAGGATCTACTGACAGCTCAGGGACCACCTGCCCCTTCTACACACTGCCCTCATCCCCCCCACACTCACTATAGAACAGAGCATCTCTTAGATGAAGGTCTAAGTGTCAACTTTTACTCTCTTCTACCTGTCACTTGTCCCTCCACCATCCATCTTCACCTCCATCATCACCTTCTAGCTTGGCATGCATGGATTATCATTCAATGTCAAAGTGAACCTTCAACAAACTACAAGTGCTTTCCCCTCTGGTTGTTTCCAGATCCTAGGTCAGAATGTTGGATGAATCAGGATAGGAGGTATCACATTAAGTACCCTCCCACTTTATTCAGGGAATTGTTGTATCAGTATTACAACAACCCTTCCCTCATCCCTCCTCCTGTCCTACTTGAGTTAGCAGCTCATCCAGATCATGCATTTCATATCAATCCTCATCACCATTTTGCTTCATACATTGCAGGAGGTCCAGAAATGTCTACATATTGGCATAAATATACCTCTCTTTCAAATATTCATGGTTTTTCTTTTTGTTTGCATTATCATCCACACATTTTATTGAAGAATATAGTGCTTCTGTTGTATGACTGAGCATGTGATCGGCTTGACATTGCTCAACTACAGAAGTACTGGAACACTTATAGAAGTTATATGACAAGTTATCAAGCAAACTGTTGCAAGAATACAGAGACCAGTGGAGCACATGGAGCAGGAGACAGCCATCCCCCCCACAACACAGAGGAGACAGCAAAGAGCCAGAATCACACTCAAGGAATCGATTCACAAGTTTAGATGATCAAGAACCATTGAGTTCCCTCAACTTAGAATCAGACATCAAAGGTCTTGGTACAGCCTTAGCAGCAACTCTACAACCTCCATCTGCAGTATCTGCTCATATGGATCAAGAGCATGAACCACCAACTTTTGCAGAGATGATGAAGATGGTGCAAGATCAACAGAAGTTGCTAGCCACATAACAGGAAGTAGTGATAAATTTGATGAATTGTCTAGCAATAGCAGAAGGAGGTTCCTCTTCAGGGTGCAGAACAGGCCTCCCACCCCAGGTCCACCTCCCCAAGGTTCACATCACAGAACCAACTCCTTTTGATGGAGACCAAAAGAAATTCCAATCTTATTTGGATCAAATTTATGTTGTCCTCTGTGCACACCCAGAATATCAAGACAGAGACAAAGTGACAGTTATACTGTCTTACATCAAAGGAGGGTATGCAGAAGAATGGAAGAAAGGCATCCTGTGACAAATAGAAGTGCATAGGGCAGAACCTCTCCATCATGAAGAGCTGTTCAGAGACTTTGATGATCTTCTAACAATGATGAAGATTACTTTTGGACATCACAATGAAGAGCAAACAGCACAGCAGAAGTTGACTACCATTTCACAGGGAAGTTGGCATATTGAGGAATATATCACTGAATTCCTCCTCTATAAAACAGCATCTGGATATAATGATGGTGCACTATGCACATTGTTTAAAAAGGGGATGAACCATCCTCTTCTCCAATCCTGTTATGTGGAAACACCAATTCCTACTGATCTGGATGGTTGGATCAGGAGAGCAAGGATCAGAGCATATGTCTGGCAAGACATGCAAAATTTTGAGACAACATGGGGAAGAAGACAGATGCAGGGACAGCAGCAATATGGAAGACAACAAGGGCAACAGCGAAACTTCACCCCTCATTGAGAATTCACTCCTGCTGCTGCTCCTGTGGGAGAACCTATGGATGTTGACAGAGCCAGAGGACCATGCCCTCAACTTTGTTTCGATTGTGGAAAAGAAGGACATTTTGCACAAGAATGTCCAGAATGAAGACATCCTCAAGGACAAGTACAACAAAGAAGGGGAATGCAAGGACCCTTCAGGAGATGTGTGCACTGAGTGAGGCAGACTTCTTGGCTGAGATGCAGAAGGAGTTCCAGGCATGTGGTCTCAGATTGAATGATCTGATGGGCTCAAAGAGTGGAGCCCAATAGCCAGGTTTTGGATCAGACAGGAACTGAGCATGAGTTCACCATCCTACAATAGGTTTTCTATGCTTCAGACTGATGATACAGACATAGACCATCTCAATGCTTGTACTCAAATTTATTTAACATGCATTGTTCCATATTGCCCTCAGTCTGAAGTGAAACCTCAAGTGCAACAGGTTATTCCTCCTGTTGAGAAAAAGGAATATATTTGAAGAGCAATATTTGATATTATGAGTTTTCCAGAAATGAAACTCAAAATCAAAACAGTGGATACAGGAGCCATCTTAGAAGTGGACACTCTACTAGATTTGGGAGCTACTGGATTATATGTCGACAAAGAATTTGTCAAGAAAAACAACTTGAACACAAAAAAATTGGCAAAACCAATACTAGTCTACAATGTTGATGGATTGCTCAATCAAGGAGGATCTATTGAAGAGATGATTGATTTCATTATGACTATTGATGGCCATACTGAACATGCTACCTTTGCAGTCTGCAATCTGGGCAAAAAGAATGTTCTCATTGGAGAATCATGGTTGAAAATCCATAACCCTGAAATCAATTGGTTACAGGGAAAAATACACTTTACCAGATCCCCTCACAGATGTAAAGTATGCCTCAAAGCTGATTGACAAGTCTGGATATCAAACAAGAAGTTGATGAAGCAGCAAAATCAGGCAATACATCAGGAAGCCAAAGAATGAATTGCAGCTGAAGAAGGTGATTGGATATTGATGGTCATGGCCAATCAAAGAGAAATGGAGGCAGCCATTCAAAACATTAGCCAAGATCTTGCCATTGAAGCAGAAAAGAAGTTGAAGAAGAATTCTGAAGATGTAGTACCCAAAGCATATCATCATTTCAAATGGGTATTTGACAAAGAAGCCTTCAATTCACTTCCTCCAAGACATCCTTGGGATCACATGATTGAACTTAAACCAGGTGCACCTGCTGGTAAAGTCTACAATCTTTCCTTGGATGAACAGAAACAATTGGAGTTGTTCATTGAAGAGAACTTAAAGAGTGGTCATACTTGTCCTTCAAAATCTCCCATGGCATTGCCTTTCTTCTATATCAAAAAGAAATCTGGAGATCTTCAACCTGTTCAAGATTATCACAAGCTCAATGATATGATGATCAAGAATAGCTATCCACTTCCTCTTATTTCTGAATTGATTGATCATCTTCATGGAGTGTGGTATTTCACCAAGATGGATGTTCATTGGGGCTATAACAATGTCAGGATCAAAGATGGTGATGAATGGAAAGCTGCCTTCATCACTAACAAGGGTTTATTTGAACCTCTTGTCATGTTCTTTGGTCTCTGCAATAGTCCTGCCACTTTCCAAACTATGATGAACCACTTATTCTGTGGTCTCATCTCTCATGGAGTTGTGGTGGTATAAATGGATGTCTTAATCTTCACAGCAACATTAGAAGAACATGGGAAGGTCACACAGGAAGTACTTCAAATCCTCACAGATAACAAACTTTATCTCAAACCAGAGAAGTGTGAGTTTGAACAGATGTCAATTGACTTCCTTGGCTTGAAGATTTCTTTTGACAAGATTTCTATGGATCCAGTCAAGGTACAGGGTATCAAAGACTGGCCAATTCCACAAAACCTTCATGACATCTGCTCATTTTTGGGTTTCTGCAACTTTTATCATCATTTTATTCTTGGGTTCTCTAATATCACTAAACCCTTGAATGAACTTATGCAGAAAGATGTCAAGTGGCATTGGAATAATGAACAGCAGTTGGCATTCACTCATTTACAAGATGCTGTATGCTCTGAACCAGTTTTAGTGTTTCCAGATGAGCAGTATCCATTCTGAGTTGAAGTGGATAGTTCTGGTTATGCTACTGGTGCAGTTCTTTTGCAGCTTCATCAGGATAACAAGTGGCACCCAGTTGCTTACCTCAGTAAGGGTTTGTTGCCTGCTGAGCACAACTAAGACATATATGACAAGGAGATGTTGGCCATCATTTGTGCTCTGGAAGCATGGCATCACTATCTTGAAGGTTCCATACATCCTGTTCAAGTCATCACTGACCACAAGAACACTTCATGATGGCCCAGAAACTCAACCATCATCAAGCTCATTGGTCTCTTTATTTGTCATGCCTCCAGATTGATATGGTCCACAAACCTGGCACTACCAATGTTCACCCTGATCTCCTCTCAAGACATTCAGACCATAAGAAGGGGGTAGAATATGACAACAAGAACATAATCTTGCTCAAGCTGGAATTTGTCAAACATAAGATTTCCCTTGCAGCACTCAGCCCTCCTATCTTGAAAAGAATCATAGATGCACAAAAAGAAGACCATGACTATATTGTTTGGGACAAGTTAGATGCAGACTTGAGAAAGACTGCAATGTTTGCACAATGGAGTGAAGATGAAAAGAAGATGCTTTTCTATGATGGAAACCTTTAAATTCCAGAAACAATGTATGCCAAGTTGATGAAGACCTGCCACAATTCACCTCTAGCAGGACATCCAGGTTACAAGAAGACCTTGGAAATGGTTTGATGACATTTCTGGTTCCCAAATATGGCATCATATGTGGAAAAATATGTCAAATGATGTGATTTATGCCAAAGGACAAAGACTTTCCCTACAAAACCACAAGGAGAGTTGACACCTAATGAAATTCCCTCATGTCCTTGGCAAATCATCTCCACAGATCTTATAGTCAAATTGCCTGAAAGCCAAGGCAATGATTCAATTTTTATGGTCATGGATCACTTCACAAAAATGATTCATGCTATTCCTACAACAGAAACAATTACAGCAGGAGTGGCATGCCTTATAAGAGATCATGTTTGCAAACATCATGGTCTTCCAGAGAAGGTATTGTCAGACAGAGGACCACAATTTGCATCACAAGTCATGCATGAATTGAATCATTTATTGGGGATTCAAACAGCTACATCTACAGCTTATCATCCTCAAACTGATGGTCAAACAGAATGGATTAATCAAGAAATTGAGCAATATTTCTGTCTTTTTATCAATCATTGACAAAACAATTGGGCTAGTTGGTTACCTATGGCAGAATTCACATACAACAATCACATTCATTCAGCAACAAAGTACTCTCCATTCATGCTGAATTATGGACAAGATCTGTGGATGGGCCATGAACCTCATACATCTACCAGAATTGATTCTGTGGACAAGTTTGTAGTGTTGAGAATTTTACCACACATAAATCACCATATTGTTCAGCATTCACTCCGTCCCACACACACCTATTACACTTACCTACAAATAACAATACACATCATGCTCCTCTTCTTTGGAACCTCTACTCCTCAGACTGCCTTACCTCCAAGCACACTCACTCCACACATACTCTGGGACAATGTGCGCCCCCTCACATTAGGTAGCTTTTGTACTTTACTTATCTACTCCACTTCAACTCTACCTACAACATACTATATAAGATGGACACTAGCATCACACCTCCTCAGATGCCTCACATGTTGTCTGAGTGAGTACTTTACCAACTCCATCTTATCATTCTCTCACATTACCTGCAGCATCTCATACTATTGTGTCATGGCACTTACTGTGCCCATGACTTATCTTACTGCTGCAGATCAACTGTTTACACTCTTCCCCTTTGGGGACATGCTGTTTATCACCTTGTCAATTGTATTGTTGCTCATTGCCTGCCCAAGCCTGCACAAACATGTAGCAAGGCTCAAACACATCAGAGAAGAAGCAGAGATATCATTGAAGAAAGCAGTGGTCAGGACACATTATTTTTCTTTTCATTTTTATGATTTTCTTTTATCTTATCTGATTAGATATTTCATGATAATCTATGACTTGTTCATCATTCATCATCAGGCCAATTACTCATTACTTATGACACATATTCCCACAGACACTTACAAATGTTCTCACACTGACTGTGCAATGCTGTGCATGACATCATGCTATCCTCTTTTCCATACTTCAAATGCCTGCCCTATAGCAACATACACAGTATGTGCACACATGCATTTACTATATATACTGTACTAAGTAGTGTGCTTGTTCTTTAGCTTAGTACTTCTGGGATATCCACTTCATAGCAAGTTAGTCCTTGAAAATACTATCATCCCTTTTCCTCTATCTCTTCATAAGTCTACTGTGTGACCTCACTAGTAGCATCAGCCTCACAATAGTACTAAGCTCTTTAGCAACCCCACACTCTCCTCTCTTAGCCCTCATGTTTGAACCATCACTCCCCTCCCTACTTGTCTACAAAGACAAAGTATTTTGTTTTTATGGTCTTGATTTTTCGTAGTCAGCTACAGTGCTGGGCCTTACATTGCCTCAGCAAGTAGTGCAAGGGTGTCTTACCACTTAGTGGAGCACCACAAACCCCCTGACAACCATTCAGACCAGGGTTATGATAAAATTTTACTGTATCAAAGAATTCTTTCATACTATATGAGTAGTACTTAGCACATTATCCCACCACCACCTTCCACTTTGCATTTGAAAGGCTTACACCCTTGAAAAAGGTGTAAAGAGTTTTCACTTTGTGCAATTTTATCTTTCATCATTCTGAGAAATTTCTGCTTGGAAAAGAGGACTAGGTCAGGCAAATCCTATGTCAGACTTACCTCTTCATTACCCACACCAACATGACCTCACACATCACAAGCTCTTATCTGATATTATGGAAATGCATTCCAATATCATCAACAACAATCCATCTGGTTTTTTAAACTCCACAACCCTTATTACAATGATCACCCTGACAAATTCCCATGGCACTTCTTTCCAAACTACTGGGAAAGAACCAGCCCATATTATAATTCAATCCCCCAAGCCTACACCTTCAGAAATGAGCAATGATGAGCTCAGGACCCAGCAACTGGGAAATGAGGAATCCAGCTCCCATGGTTGAAGATTCATCAGCAGAAGCAGAAAGGGAAAGAATCTCAGAAACAGAAAGGGAAAGACAACAAGCAGAGACCACCAGACTACACATCACAGATCTGGAGGATACAGTGGAGATGATGAAAACAGCAATGGAAGAGCAGCATATCACATCACAGAAGCAGAACACCCAATTCTTGGAGATGGGAACTGCATTGGCACAAATAACCAACTCGTTGGCCAGTATCACAGCAATGATGAGTGCCCAACCAACCCTATGCCCTACAGCAGTAGGTACATCTGGCCAATCTGCAGGCCTAGGGGCCCACATGTTTGCCCAACACAGGGTCAAAGTTTCTGCACCTACTCCATTCTTGGGGAAGCACAACAAACTTGATTCCTTTATACAGGAGTTATTCCTAGTATTTGCAGCAAACAAAACATGGGTAGATAACAATCGCATCACATATGCCCTTTCCTATATGATAGGAGGAAGTGCAGAAGCATGGAGAAACCTACAGGTTGCCAAACAGCAACTACATGAGGCTAACCCCCTCAACCCACTCCATCCCATGCCATTCCAAGACTGGGTAGATTTTGATGACAAACTACGAGCTCAATTTGGAGATCCACATGAAGCTCATGCTGCACAACAAGAGCTCCACAAAATCAGACAAATGGGCAAAACAGTGGAGGAATACACCACAGATTTTCTTCTCATAGTGGCAAAAGCAAGATATGATGACCAAGCTCTCATTGATTGCTACCACCAAGGATTAAACAATGAACTCCTTCAAAGGATTTATAACATCAATCCTCTGCCAGTCACCTATTTACAGTGGCAAACAGTTGCTCAATCCACCAACAGACATATGCACGAGTTCAAACAAGGAATGCAAACAAGGAATGCTCCTGCTTGGACTCCCAGAAATTATCAGAATAACACATGCCCCCAAGCAGGATGGAATGTCCAAAGCAATCTGTCAATGCAAAGAGCCAGTAATGCCACCATACCAATGGACATGGATAGAGCACAATGCAGAAAGATGATCATATGCTACAATTGCAGACAGGAAGGGCACATATCATGGGAATGCCCACAGAAAGGGAAGAAGAGCATCAGGGAAATACATGAAGACATCAGGCAGATGTCAACAGAAGATTTTCAGAAGCTCATGAATGACAAATGGGAGAAGAGAGGGTTACCTGTAGACAGACAGGGTTTTGCCAAGGACAATCAGTAGATACTGCTGCATTGTCCTCCAATCATTTCTCAGTTTTATTTCCTGATGATGGCACTGTTGATCATGCCAATGTATGCAATCCTATAATCATTGATGAATGCATTATTGTTTCAAGTCATCAGGAAGAGACAGAAAGAGGTATCTGAGAGTATGCCCTCTCCAAAAGAAGAAAAGCACAAGATCATGGGAATAAAAACAGAATTACCCATGATCAAAGTAGAAATCAAAACAGTGGATACCAGAGCAATGGTAATGGTAGATGCACTACTTGATTCTGGAGCAACAACATGTTACATCGATGAACAATTTGTGAAACAAAACAACCTAAATACAAAAAAATTACCAATTGCAATTCCAGTTTACAACATCAATGGAATGAAAAATGAGAATGGATCTATATGAGAAACAGTAGACCTAATCCTGAAAACTTATGACCACACTGAAAGAACTACATTCTGCATCACTGGTCTAGGAAAAACCAATCTAATTCTTGGAGAAACATGGCTTAAAATCCATAATCCAGAAATAGATTGGCAATCAGGATTAGTAATGTTCTCTAGATGTCTGAGAAGATGTTAAGTTAGACTTCTTGAAGAGAAAAAGTCTAGGAAAAAGATCAAAGCAGCAAAGAAGGAAGCATCACTGAAGAAAGAAGTACCAAAGATGGTTGAAGTGGACGATGATGAAGAAGATGAACCAAGACCAGGAGATAAGATCTTATGTATTATGATTGGCCAAGAAGAGAAAGAAGTGGTGATCAATAATATCAGTCAAGATCTTGCAATAGAAGCAGAGAAGAAGATCAAAAGATCCTTCAAAGACATTGTTCCTCTTGCATATCATCATTTCAAAACTGTCTTCAAAAAGGAATCATTTGACAAATTACCTCCCAAATGTATCTGGGACCATGCCATAGAGTTAAAGCCAAACTCAAAAATGCATGCCAGAAAGATTTATAACTTATCTCATGTCGAACAAGCAGAGTTAGAGAAATTCATAGATGAAAATCTTAAATCTGGATGTATATGACCCTCTAAATCTCCAATGGCATCACCATTTTTCTTCATCAAAAAGAAATCAGGGGAATTACATCCAGTACAAGACTATTGTTGCCTCAATGAAATTATGATCAAAAACGCATATCCACTACTACTTATTTCAGAATTGATTGATAAACTCAAAGGGGCCAAATTCTTTACCAAACTCAATGTTCGATGGGGCTATAACAATGTACGGATCAAGGAAGGAGATGAATGGAAAGCAGCCTTCATCACCAACCAGGGACTATATGAACCACTCATCATGTTCTTTGGTTTGACAAACAGCCCAGCAACCTTCCAGACAATGATGAATCATCTTTTCTGTGTTCTTATTGCAAATGGCAAAGTAGTTGTTTATATGGACGACATTCTTATCTTCACCAAAACACTCGAAGAACATCATCAAATCATTGCTGAAGTACTACAAATACTTCAAGACAACAAACTCTATCTAAAGCCAGAAAAATGTGATTTTGAAAAGGAAGAGATAGATTATCTTAGACTCAAGATCTCTTTTGATAAGATCATGATGGATCCTGTCAAAGTACAAGGCGTTGCAGAGTGGCCCACTCCTACCACTGTTACAGAGACCAGATTGTTCTTGGGATTTGTCAATTTCTACCAATGCTTTATCAGAGGATTTTCAGAAATTGCCAAACCTCTGAGTAGTCTATTACAGAAGGATGCCAAATGGAAATGGGACAATGAACAAAAACATGCATTTGAATCATTGAAATCAGCCATGTGTTCCAAACCTATTTTGGTATTCCCTGAAGCAGACAAACCATATTTGGTAGAAGCTGACAGCTCTGGTTATGCAACTGGAGCAGTATTATCTCAGAAACATGACGATGACAAATGGCATCCAGTGGCCTACATCAGTAAAAGTCTGTTGCCAGCAGAATGCAACTACAACATCTATGACAGAGAAATGTTGGCAATAATCAGAGCACTGGAACAATGGTGGCACTATCTTGAAGGTGCACAAAACCCAGTTCAAATCCTCACTGACCATAAGAATCTAGAGTACTTTATGAGTGCCCAGAAATTGAACCATCACCAGGCATGATGGTCTCTTTTTCTTTCTAGATTCAATTTCAACCTTACCCATCACCTGGGTAAATCATCCAACAAGCCTGATCACCTCTCGAGACATTCAGATCATAAAGAGGGGGTGGACTGTGATAATGACAACATTATACTGCTGAAACCAGAGTTTTTCAAACAATCAATCAATGCAGTATTCACAAACCCACCACTACTGAAAAAGATCTTAGAAGCACAAAAGAATGAAGGAGAGATACAACAATGGAGAGAATTGCCAGCAGATGAAGCAAAGATGGCAATCATAGCAGGACATGGGGAAAATGAACAGGGACTCCTTACATACAAAGGAAAAATCTTTGTTCCCAATAGTTGCAGAGCAGCAGTAGTGAAACATTTGTCACAATAGTCCAATAGTGGGACATCCAGGACAATGGAGAACATTGGAGTTGGTAGGAAGGACCTTCTGGTGGAAAGGCATGGCAGCATATATTGGAAGATACGTAAAAGGATGTGAATTATGCCAAAGAACAAAAGTCATCATGAAGAAACCACAGGGTGAACTCACACCCAACGAGATCCCAGACTGACCTTGGCAGATCATATCAACCAACCTCATCACACAACTACCAGACAGTCAAGGATATGACTCTATGTTAGTAGTGGTGGATTGATTTTCAAAAATGATTCATGCAATGCCCACCACTACTACAGTAATGGCAGAAGGAGTTGCCTGACTCTTCAGAGACAATATCTGGAAACTATATGGATTACCAGAAAAAGTTCTCTCTGATAGAGGTCCACAATTTGCTTCAAGAGTCATGAAGGAATTGAACAAGATCCTTGGAATAAAAACAGCCCTCTTGACCACCTTCCACCCACAAACTGATGGTCAAACTGAATGGATAAATCAAGAGATAGAACAGTATCTCAGAATATTCATAAACCATCAACAAAGCGATTGGATGAACTGGTTACCTATGGCAGAGTTTTGTTACAACAACCACATCAATGCATCCACAAAACAAACTCTGTTCATATTGAATAGTGGCCAACATCCAAGAATGGGATTTGAACCTCATGCTGAATCGAATATTGAATCTGTAGACATCTTCATATCTTCTCTAGAGAGAGCTAGAGATGATGCCAAATCCACATTGAACAAAGCATCAGAAGACATGAAGAAATACTACAATGCACACAGAGGGGAAATGCCCAAGTACAAAGTAGGGGATAAAGTCTGGCTAGACACATCCAATATTCAATTGGATAGACCCATGAAGAAACTAGATCATAAATCAATTGGACCATATGCAATCATTGAAGTCCTATCCAATGATAGCTATAAACTCACATTACCAAAGATGTTAAAAATCCATCCAGTATTCCATGTGGTCAAATTACTACCATTCACAGCTGACTCTATTCCTGAAAGGAAATAGAAACCCCCACCAGCCCCTATAGTCAAAGGAGAAGAGAGATACGAAGTTGAAGAAATTCTCGATACTCATAAACAATTTGGCAAGGTCAAATACCTGATTAAATGGAAAAATTATCCACATGAAGCTAATTCTTGGGAACTGGCATCTATCATTACCAAAGATGTTCCCAAATTAGTCAAAGAATTCCATTTAACACATCCAACCACCATTTGAGCTATCCAGAATATTGTGTTACCTGTGAAATGACTTTCAGACAAAGCAACTATCCCTACTTGAGGATAATTATTTGCAGCAGGATTAGATCTTTACAGTGCAGAGGACACAGAGATATCACCACATGATCAAAAGTTAATTGATACTCAAATCTCCTTGGCTATACCAAGTCACTGTTATGGATGTATTGCTCCTCACAGTGGTTTGGCTGTCAAAAACTCTATATCAATTGGAGCAGGAGTAATTGACTCAGACTACTGTGGCCCTCTCAAAGTCCTCCTTGTCAATAATGGAAATGACACATTCCACATAAAAGAAAAAGATCATATCATGCAGTTGATCCTTGAACATATATCACTCACCAATGTCTTGGAAGTCAATTCATTGGATAATACCTCAAGGGGAGACAGAGGCTTTGGATCCATGGGAGTTTAGCAGTTCGTCAAGACATCTCACCCATAAAATGGGGGTATTGTCAGGATGCATTATTTTTCTTTTCATTTTTACAATTTTCTTTTATCTTATTGCTCAAGATCTATGATACATCTTATCTTATTCAATTAGATCTTTTGTGATAATCTATGACTCATTGATCATTTGTCATTGGGCCAATTACTCATTACTTATGACACATATTCCCACAGACACTTACAAATGTTCTCACACTGACTGTGCAATGCTGCACATTACTTACTGATCATTCTCATGCATGCTGTGCATGACATCATGCTATCCTCTTTTCTGTACTTCAAATGCCTGCCCTATAGTGACATACATGGTCTGTGTGCACAGGCAATTACTATATATACTGTACTAAGTAGTGTACTTGTTCTTTAGCTTAGTACTTCTGGGATATCCACTTCATAGCAAGTTAGTCCTTGAAAATACTATCATCTCTTTTCCTCTATCTCTTCATAAGTCTACTGTGTGACCTTGCTAGTAGCGTCAGCCTCACAGCAGCAGATGATATGAAGAAGTTTTACAATGAACATCAGGGCAAAACTCCTGTTTATGCCATTGGGGATAAAGTATGGCTTGAAGCCACCAATATTGACACAGGAAGACCAATGAAGAAATTGGATCACAAACACCTTGGACCCTATGAAGTACTTGAAGTACTATCAAACAATGCATATCATTCCTCACTCCCAAAAATGATGAAGATCCATCCTGTTTTTCATGTTGTCAAACTTCAACCTTTCATCAAAGATGTTATTATTGAATGAGAAATTTGTCCTCTTCCTCCTCCTCCTATCATTAAGAATGGTGTTGAAGAATATGAAGTCAAAGAAATTCTCAACAGTCATCTTTCTCAAGGTAAAGTTCAATATCTGGTTAAATGGAAGGACTACCCCACAGAAGAGAATTCTTGGGAACCTGCTTCAGTATTGATGGAAGATGTTCCTGATATGCTCAAGAGGTACCATAAAGAGAATCCTCAAGTGATACATTTGGTAGCCATTTATTCCCTTTACCAGATGGAATATTCACCCAAGATGATGGCTCAACCACATTATGCTCAATGACTTCAAGAAGAAACATCTCTATCCACTCCACCAGTTCTTGATGAAGGATATGAGGAAATTCCATTTGGAAATATTGAAGATGAAGATGATGATGGAGTCATTTCTCCTAAATCTTCTTCCATCATTCCTCTCTCTCTGTCACTATTTGCTGGCATCCCTTTCAAGTCTATGGAAGGTGAAGAAGAAGACATTTGCCATGCATGTTCATCTCCCTTCTTCACTTGTTGAGACATATCAAAGGAGGGGGTATTTGTCAGGCCCCTCCTATTTTTCTCTTCATTTTCCTTATTTTTCTTACTTTTCTACTACTATAGATCTTACAATTGTTCTTGATCTATCAAAGCAATTCTCATGGTCATGCATTCCATTTGTTTGTTTTTATTGGCCGATGACACATGTCATCTGATCTCTGATCAGCCCATTCTATCTTTGGTTATGATTCACACTTCTCACCCTTACTGTGCATGTTCATCAATCCTTCACACACCTGCTGTGGAGTATCACCAATCACTCCCACAGTTACTGCAGAGCTTCAGCCAGCACTTATGCATCCCTTCTATATTTAGATATGATGTCATTACTATACTTTCTCATCCTCTGGCCCTATACTGTACAGCATGGTCTGTGCATTCTCTCAAGTACTATATATACATAGGACTCCTAGTGGTTTATTCACCAGTTCTGATCATCTGGGATATCTGCTAGGTACAGTAGCATCATCTCTTTCCTGTTCTCTTTAGCTGATTATATATCTGGGATATCCACTAGTCAAAGTGTGATTGTCATTTTGTTGTTTTAGTCTTTTCTTCAGTTGTTTGGCTTTGACATAGCATCAGCCTCACACCCAGTTCATCTCAGTGGCCCCCTCATCCACCAATCATGCATGATCACCTCTTAGCCTTGCTGGACTTGACTTTCACAACTCCTTCAATGCCACAGCTTGGGCAGTTGCAGCAGTCACCTTTTGGAGTCACTGTCAGTATGCATGGCACATATGTGCATGCTTTGTTGTCCTGATTTGTTCCCAACAGTCCTGGGGGGTTGTTGCTCAGACATAGTTCTGACTTTGATACATGATGGCACATATCATGGTCATCTCCCCTTATGAACAGTTGTATGTATGATGGAAATCCTTTCCTGACACTACACATACCTTTCTCCAAGACCACTGGCACATTAGGGGCTGCTATTTCTGTCACCAAGTTTTCTTTCAGTGTTCTGACTTGTCTGTATGCCACACTACAGTATCACATGAAGGTTAATGGTGATGAGGCTTGAGACTGCAGGCATGTGCAAGAGAGAAGGCAGAACAGCCAGTGGAGTGGTGCTCATGAGAGTGAAGGAGAATGAGTGCAACTAGAGTTGGTGATATTCAAGGACAATACTGTGGGTATAAGTACAAGTAGATCCTGCACACAGACCATGTGGATAATAGTGTGTACAGAGTGTAGCATGAGAAAGTAGCAAATGTCAACAAATGGTTTAGATACTCCCATCTCTACATCCTTCATCTCCTTTCACAAGGATGGTGCTTTTATTCCTCTGACAAAATCTTTATTCTTAGCTCACTGTCATACTGTGTGGCAGGCAACTGGATTGTCTTCCCTTTACAGTGGTCATTGCTTTCACATTGGTGGTGCCACCAACCTCTTGTTGCATGGTATGCCTCCTGACATTGTCACCAAACAGGGTTGCTGGTGTTCAGATGCCTTTCTTCTGTACTGGTGCAAAATTGAATTTGTCCTTCCACTATTCATTTCTCATGCATTTTCTGCTTCTGACTCTTTGCACCTTGTTGCCACCATGAACAACTTCTCTCATACTCTTGCCCAATTGCATTCTCTTTGACTGATCCCTTTCTCCTATGTTGGTGGTCAATATCATGGTTTGTGTCACTTGCTCTGGTGTGTGTAGATCATGGGTCCTTTGAGAACTCAATGTTGTGAGCTATGCTCTGAAGTGGTGGCTCAATCCCCAAAGTCTTCCACTTTTTCAGACATCTCCACCTGTTGGTAGCTCATAAAAATTTTGGTTGCCCTTTTCCATCAAGCCCTTCTTCCTGTGGATCATTGCAAGTAATATCTGGCACATGTGAGGGTCATGTGACCCCAAATGGCAACCTGAAATTTTCCCATCCACACACACCTTGCAGGAGTATCAAAATAAGTTACTATATATATGTTCTCACAATTACAACCAGCACAATGCTCTAGAGAAGATCCCACACAGAAGTGTCATTAGTTAGCTGTTGCAGTCCAATGGGAGCCAGCTTGTCCCAGACCTCTTCCCACCTCCACTGTCCCTGCCAGATGATGATGGTGACTCCTCCAACTCCTCTTCTGCTGGTGACAACAATGATGATCCCACACTCCTGTTTGATGCTCCCTCATTGCCCTCTGCCATGGATGCTAGTGATGAGGTTGCAAGTGCCATTACTGAACTAGTCAGTGACACCCCAAGTGCATGATTGACTCACCAAGCTGCATCTCTGGAACTGACCTCAGAGCCTTGTGAGGTGCCCGAGCCATCTACTCCTCCCACAATGTGCACACTAGCACCTCCCATTTGTTGTGCCCAGTGCATGCACCATGCCACTCCCTCATCACAAGTGCTTCTACCACCATGATCCAGTCACCCTCACCACTCATCTGGTTGACAATAGGCTCAGGCCAAGCTTCTTGGCATTGCAGGTCCAACCCTGTATCCTCACAATACTCTGCATCAGCCAGCACACTTTGCAGATAGCACATACAGTTCCAGGGGTTTCATGGATGTCAAAGCAGTGGGGGACAGTGCAGATAGCTCTGACAACAATGACTTTTTTCAACACCACATGCTGGCACATCCTCCACTTCACTCTCCACTCTCCTTTCTCATGCCACCTTGCATGAACCATTAACCCTTAAACAGGCTCTCTCAGGAGAAGGTGCAGATTCCTGGCATGCCACCTGCACCAAGGAGTTGAAACACAAACTACACACATGGAACCTAGTCAATCTATGTCAGGGTCACAACCTTGTAGCAAACAAGTGGGTTTTCAAGAAAAATGCAGATGGGAAATACAAAGCAAGGCTAGTTGCTAATGGATTTGCACAACAGTATGGCATGGATCACTCCAAAACACTCTCACCTGTGGCCCACTTTCAATCCCTCAGAACCCTTCTAGCTATTGCAGCACTGGAGGACATATACATGGAGTAGCCAACCAGATTCAGGGAGGAAGGAATGGAGCATAAGGTTTGCAAACTTAACAAGGCTATCTATGACCTTAAGCAAGCCTCCCCAACACTGGTATCAAAAGTTGCACAAAGCACTCCTCAACCTTGAATTCAAATGTGCCATTTCTGACTCAAGGATTTCCATTTCCATCTCCTCCTCTGCCCCACTCATCTTGGTACTCTATGCAGATAACATCACCATTCTAGGGTGCTCACTTACAGAGGTAGAACATTGCAAGGCATCTCTAGCTGCCCTGTTTGAGATGACAGATCTAGGAGAGATCAGTTCATATCTTGGCTTACATGTGACACACAACAGACCACTATGGATGCTGGAGATTGACCAAGAAGTGTACATATTGGATATGCTTGACAGGTTTGGCTTCTTAGATTGCAACCCAACATCAACTCCTCTTCCTCCTTCTGTAAACCTTTCAAAGTCCAACACAGTTGTATCACCATCACTCAAGGCAACATACCAACAACTGATAGGATCACTCCTTTATGCTTCAATTGTCTCCAGACCTGACATCTCCTTCACAGTCACAAGGCTCTCTCAATACATATCCAACCCATCAGATGACCACCTGATAGCTGCCAAACACATCCTATGATACCTAAAGGGAACAGCATACCATTAGATCTGCTATAATGTGTGGAAAAATGGGCAGGGCAGTGAATGACAAATATAGCACAGCATAAAACAAATATGCATTGCAGGAGGAATGAGCACTGGTGATGATAAGGGCTATTCCCTTGAGGAGGCCAAGCAGTGGGCCTAGGAGCCACATCTGATGAGAAAGACAATGAGGTGTACAAGTGAAGGTACACAAAAATAGAGAGGAGATTGCTACAAGAGACAGGTATGTCAGAGATGAGATAGAGTAGCAGGTGAGATACATACCTCAGCAGTAGAAACAAGTGCTGAGGTATGTGGACAAAAACAAGAAGTTTATACAGTTCAGCTGCAATAAAGTATAAAGGGAGCTCAACTGTAAAACAAAAGATAGATCCCAAAAAAGGGAAAGAATGAGTAACTGCAAGAGACTAAAACATATACTAATATGGATAAGTATGATCAGTAGGAAAAACTGACATAATGGATCCTCATTCTCAGGACTAATATGGTTCTCTGACTCTGACTGGGCTACTTATCATGATGACAGAAAGTCAGTTGGAGCATACACCTTCCTATTAGCTGGTGGAGCAATAGCAATAGCTTGGACATTGCACAAGCAACATGTCATCTCACTGTCATCAACTGAAGTGGAATATGTGGCCTTATCACAAGCAGCCACTCAGGCCAAATGGTCATGGACACTAAGAGAGATAAGATTGGCACAACCAAGCCCAACATTGATCCACAGAGACAACAAAGGATCAATTGATATTGCAAACAATACCATCATGGAATGAGGGTCAAAGCACATTGACATCCATTTTCATTTTATATGTCAGTGCATCAAGGATTCCTCTATTACTTTACAGTGCCTCCCCTCTCATTTTATCACTGCTGATACACTTACAAAGCCTTTACCTCTCCCATCCTTTTCTCTTCATTGTACTGGTCTTGGACTCATGGATGTGCATTCACAGCATGGGGGGTGTTGAACTCTGATAGTTTGTGATGCATTTCCCTCTTTAGGATATACTATGAAACACATGTGTAGCCACTTCCTCACACAGGTCCATGCATGTATCCCATTAGTATTTATGTACTCCATTTACTGTACAATAAAGATAAGAAGAATTGTATCTCTTTGTTCTAACACATGACCTGTGCTCAACATACCATATACCCATGATTGTGAGGGCAGACTTGACTCTGGTGGCCCATCTCTGGTAATTACTTGATCTATCTAACTTGATGTCAATTTTAGATACAGACAAAGCAGAGGAGGAGGTCAAGAGCAACAATATGTTGATGATAGTGAGTAGACAGAGCAGAATGGAGTGATGAGTGATAAAGCAAGTGGAGTTGCATGTGCCCATAACCTGATGAAGGCAGGCCATGTGCAGAGGTGGAGATGAGTGATGGATGTTATATGTTCTATATCTATTCCTGTACATGACTGCAATATATATATACAAACAGACTAGTACATAGACCATTGGAATCTGAGTGGCTAAACTTTTCCAATAAAAATCTTAAATACAGGTGTCCTTCTGCACAAGAAACACCAAAAAGTGTCACAGTCTCGAAAACAACATGAGGACCATATTTTATACCTAAGAACAAGGACAATAAACACTGATATCAGTCAGTAAGTAAGTTAAAGAAGTGTAAAGTAAGGTCTCACCCAGTCTCAAAAACAACACAAGGACTGAGGAAAAAAAGGACTATCATAGGTAGACTGGATAAACTGCCTGTGGCTTAGAACTGTATAGTAAGTGGAGTGATTGGAAATTTGACTGTAATCATATGTTTTCTGTGGAGGCTTGAAGATGAATGTTTGTGTGCATGTCAGCTTCTGCCAAGTTACCTAAAATGGAAATAGTAAGTTGTGCATGCACTAGTTTGTGATTCCAACATAAACATGTGTGCTCAGTAGTGTTGCTGCAGCATGAGGTTGAGGTCAGGTTGAGGTCAGCTAATTCCACCTCAACATGCCTTGAGGTGGATCACATAAGCATACCATGCACAGCCTTGGGATCAGTGTGTGCCAGTGCACCAAAGTGGTGTTGAGGAGATTGTATTAGACACAGGTACATAGATTAATAGATACTAAAGCTATTGTACATGAATTGTAGGACTCTCCTTCACACAGAAGCCAGGTCAACTCCTCAGCTTGACCAGTTGTGAGAAGCTTGTGGACAGTTCTGGGAGGAACATCAATGACCAAGATCTCATCATGTTCTCAAGTAATCCAGCCATTGTTAAAGTCAAGTCTTTCTCCCTTGAAGGAAAACTTGAGGATTTGTAGGATCTCCATCATGCCTGGGGAGAGATTGGAGTGTCAGAGAGTATCAGTTTCTTTTCTCAAGGGAAAAACATGCTCAGAGGGAGCTTGTCAGGCTGCTATTATTCTCCTTATTTTTCTCTTCATTTTTCTCTATTTTCTTACATCTATATCGTCATAGATCTTACAATCGCTCCTGATCTATCGAAGCGATTCTCACGGTCATGTACTCTTTTTCTTCGTCTTTATCGGCCGATGACGCGTATGTCGTCCGATCTCCAATCGGCCCATTCTATCTTTAGCTATGATTCATTCTCTCACATCTACTGCACATGCTCACCAATCCTTCTCACACCTGCTGCGGAGTATCACCAATCACTCCCACAGTTACTGTGGAGCTCAGTCAGCAATGACATGTCCCCTCTATTATTAGATATGATGTCACTACTTTACTTTCTCATTCTCCGGCCCTATACTGTACTGCATGGTCTGTGCACACTTTAGGGTACTATATATACATAGGACTCCTAGCGGTTTATTCCCCAGTTCTGATCATCTGGGATATCCACTAGGTACAGTACCATTCTCTCCTCTCTCTTACTATATATTAATACATCTGGGATATCTGCTAGTTGAAGCGCGATTGTCCTTTTGTTTTAGTCTCTTTCAGTTGTTCGGCTTCAACATAGTGTCGGCCTCACAGAGCTGCTGATGCCTGAATGGGGAGAATATCCATTGCAACATGGTAAATCAGATTGTGTTTCAATCTTCTTGCCTGAATGAATACTGTAAGCCATATTGAAATCATTGAGTTGCAGGTAAGATCATATGCACCAGCCAGTAGAAAAGAAGATCGAAATCTTCCAGAATTTCTGGATCATCAATCACTCCCTCATCAATATACCTCTTCCAATGTTCCTCAACTACTGCTCAGTCTGCTGCAGCCCTGTTATCTCACAATCTTGTTGTGGTCCAGATGTACTTGAGATCATAGATGATGCTGGTATGATCATAGGATTGGAAAGTGATTGCTCAATAGTTTTGATACAGGCAAGATACAAATTATTTCCAGGTCCCTGTCTTGCATATGTGTAGCCTAGTACAGAGTGCTCCAATGTACCTACTGGCAAGCCTAAGGTGGTCAGATCTCCAGAGCACATCTACACCACATGATGGGAAGGGAACATGTCATGCCTTAGAATGCCTTGCCTCAAGGTCACCTTGAGGTACCTCACACCGCAGCAACACTAGTGCTCAGTACCATACAATACCTGTATGGAAACTGTACATGTAAGCAGATTGATCAGTATATTTAACTGTAAGATGCATCAAGACTTTTTGGTAAAATGCTGATGTGGCTATGTCCTTCTTGTTTTTGCTGTGCCACTGAGCTGCTTTGTTGCCAGCACACAGCTTGCCTACTGCTGTCTCTCACTTTCAGCTTTCTTTGCCTTCTCATCTGCCTCCTTTTCTTTGTTTTGATGGTGATGACATAAGAGACTTGAAGTATAGCAGGAGCTTCTGAGTAAGCTCTCCACCCTGTATCAGCCACAGATGTTGGAATTTGAAAATGTCACCCATGTCAATGGCCAACATCACTCTTCATGGCCAACAGTATTGAAGATTCTGCATCTGAATCTGTCTTGGAGATTTTATTAGATTAGACATGTATATAGCTGAACCCCCCATTTTTTTTTTGAGGGAGTATAGTACTGTGATCTATCAGATCTGGGCCTAAAGAGCTGGTCATTTTGTTTTTCTGCTATCTTTCTTGGTCCTTTTTCAAATAACAAAGAAGAAAAGAATAGAGCACTATTTGATACATCACATAGAGTGTTCATGAATATTTTGAAGGCAATAGCACAAGTGTGGAAAGAGCAACAGCAATTGTTCACCTCCTGCCTCATGTTCAACTCTATCCCATCATACCACAGATACACACAAAAACCAACTTTGCCAAAATACTGACACATACAACCAAATGTTACTTGTTGCTCTGGACATATTGTGTGAAAATACAAGCACTGCACAGATGAAAAAGGAAGGGGATTTTCTCACAATTGCACTAAAGGCACATCTCTGTAGACTAATTGATTTCACACCCAAAATCCCACATGCCAGAAACAGATAGTAGGACATGACACTTCATTTGTGTGAGGAGCACCTATGAGACAAACTGCACATTTGTACAAGTATCAAGAGCACAACAAAGAAGCCTGACACAAAGATCAAATCCAACAGCAAAGCAAAACAAGAACAGGGAAAAGGGTGGGTGGGCAATGCAAAAGAAAATAGGTGCAAGAGAGCAAACTGAAAGATATAAGGCAAAGAGAGAGAAACCCCTATCCTTGAAAAATGCTCCAAGCTAACCTCTGGATGAGGAGGATCCCATGTCCAGGGACTTTCCATGACAGATCTGCCACAGTCCATGGATGACTCCTCAATCCTTCACCTATTCAACAACTAAACCCTAAACACTCAAACTCAAACTGCATGCTGTCCTATGCAGGACTTGCCCTGAAATGCTGTTCAGGACTATAAAGGTTTTCAACCCTGCACAGGGTCAAAAATCCTTAGCAACAGAAGCTATTGTCCTAAGTGGGATGCACCTCAAACACTGTCTGAGGCAATAGCAATGCCTCAACTATAGCAAGCAACCTTCTGCCATCCTGTGTGGGGCTAGCTTTTGCAACACAGTCCTTGTCAAACATGACTCTGCACAGAGTCAGAAAAACCAAGCTTTGACAAAAGCAATATGTCTCAACATGCACCTTGAACAAACTCCTTGAGGCAAAACCTATGTGCATAAAATGAAGGTGAGCAAGCATCTACTTAAGAATGGGAGGTCAGTTTGTAAGCAGTCCCATATTAGGGAAAAACCAAGTGTAACAAGGCCAACATATGGTTTTTTTGTGTTTGAAGTGCTGCTACTAAGACTGTCCTCCCCTGGTGTGGTGTGCCACACATGGCAATGCAGCAAGCATGCAGGAATATGGCATGTGCACAGCTGTGTGGCCCAGTGCCACACATCTGCTGTGGTGTGCTTGGGATGCAGCATCACAACAAGGTTGGCAGTGGTGGTGGTGATGAGGCAGCCATCTTACTTGGCCATGCCTACCCACAGCATGGCAGCAGTAACCACCTCTACAGCTGTGAGTGATGGTGCAGGGTTGAATACATGGTGCTGCAGAGCCTTGGACATGAGGCCATGCAGGTGCAGTGCATGCACAAGGCATGGTTCATGGTAGAGGTGCTAGCTGGTGACTGCACAGCACACAAACTGGTGAGTCTGGCCACACATGAGACCAAATCAACTCACATGCAAGCTGTCTGCACATGAACAGGTACACCACTGACTACATATTGGGGGACTGGGTGGTGGTGGGGATGCAGGTGTGGAGCAGTGCTGGGGAGAAGGGCAGGTCAATGGTGGTGAGTGTGAAGAGCTTGTGGTGGGTGAGTGTGCACAAGATGGGCATGGGGGAGCAGGCATGGGATGCACCAGGGAGGGGCCATATGAGCCTGTGCAGCCCATCAAGCCCGAATATGTGCCCCACAATGTTGCAGAAGAACATGGTGCTCTTGTGCATGTCCAATGGGAGCTTGAGGTGCAGGCCACTCTCCATGAGGTCAAGCAACCACAAGGTGAGTACCATGCATGCCTTGGGCATATTGTACAAAAGCAGGCCTGGCACCTATGTGTTGTAGTCACTCAGGCATGACACCACAGAGTGCTCCATCCTGAGCAACAGCCTGCACCAGGGATCAGCATCCCCATGCAAGGAGAACATGGGTGATGCAGCATCATGGTGATGTTGATGGTGGTGGATGTCCCCACATTTGTGCATATGCACTGATTTCAGCCTCAGTACATCTTTCCTTTATCATTTCATTTCATTTTTTGGCTACCTGTCCATGGCAGGGTCACAGGGACAGCAGTGACTCAGACAGATCACATACAGGCCCAACAGAACACATTTGGGTGTGTCCTTTTTTCTTGCACTTCTTTCTGCTTACTGACATCTGCCCTCCCACATCACTGCTGTGTCAACAGTGTGCAACTCTCTGTGAGGTCAAGCAGCCACATGGTCAGTGCTGCACACACCATGCATGCTGCCTCAGGCATGTCATAGGACAGTGGGCCTGGCACATCTGTGCATGATGGCATGGGGTTGGACATGAGGCCATGCAGGTGCAGCACAAGTGCAAGGCATGGTGCATGATTGAGGTCCTGGCTGGTGACTGCAGAGCACAGGAAGTCATGCAGGTCCATGCCAGTCTCAGCTGCACATGTTGTGCTGGCATCATGGGGCAGCTTGAACCATGCTGGTGTGGGTGTTTAGCATGGTGGTGGTCATGGGGGGTGCAATGGGGCACCCACAAGTTGAGCAGGAACCAGCACTGGTCCATAGAGGTGACATCAGTGAGGGCAGTCTCATATGTTGTATGATATTCTTTTTTCTTTTTGGATGCAGGGACAGGGATGCTGGACATGCACAGGTGATGCAAGTAACACTGTATACACCATGACAGTGGATGCAGTCAGCATGCCACTCAAGGTGCTGCCCCCAGGAAGACATTTCAGTGTGTGATTTTTTCTTGAACTAGGTACTGCTGACTGACACCTGCATGCCTACATTGCCACTGTATCAACAGCATGTGGCCCCCTACCTGCCCCCTGCACCACCACCATACCAGCAGTGGGTGGCCACCACCTGCTGACCCACACTGCCACTGTACCAGGACCCTGCATCCACATGTACACATATGCCACCACCACATCAGCACAGCATGGCAGGTTGCTGGCTCACCACCCATGTCTACTCAAGATGATGCAGGCAATTGGTACATTCTGCCCTCCTTCCCTCTTCTTCTCTCCCCCTCCCTCTTGCACTCTCCATCCCTCTTGCCCCCCTCCCCCTCCTTTTCACACACTCCCCCACCTCCTTCCCATGTTGCCTCATGCTCATGTCACCACTGTCAACAGCATGCAGCCATCTACCTGCCCACACTGCCACTGTATGAACAGTGTGGCCACCACCTCACACATGCTGCCACTATGTGGGTGGATGCACTTGACATGCCACTCAAGGTGCTGCCCTCAGGAAGACACTTGGGTATGTACTTTTTTTCTCACTCCTCTCTGCTTACTGACACCTGTGCACCCACATCACTGCTGTATTAACAGCATGCAGGCCCCTACCCACTTGTGCCACTGTACAAAGAGTGCAGCCACTGCTCCTCACCCATGCCACTACTTTGTGGACCTCCACACATTCCTCCTGCACATGCACTGGCAGATGAACATCATGCCCTCTTTTTCTTTTCTTTCATTCATCCTCAACTCACATACAAAGCCTCAGCTTCCCTACAACAGAACTATCAATATTCAGCTTTGTGCCTATTCTTCATCCACTTCTGTTTACATATATCATTCTTTCCTTTTATTCTCTGTTGCTATATATATCTACAACTGTAATCATGTCTTATTAGTTGATATTTCAATCCAGCAGGTGCTTACCCTATCTTGACATTTTGCAAACTTGGTGGGTTCTGTTCATACCATCTTTTTAATATTAACATGTTGGGCAGAATCTTCAGGCTATGTTTTTTCTGTATTAAACCACAATACTATATCCATGAATATCATTTTGCCTGCAAGTAGGCTGGGTACTTTAACTGTACAATCATGTTGGTCATCTATTATTATACATCTACACTTAAATGCTTTGGCAATGTTGATTACCATATTTCTCTTTTATTTTCTGACAATCATATCTTTCACAGGTGCAGAGTTCCTGTGTTGATGGACAGGGACATGGATGAGGAGTGATCATTGTCAGTACAATGCACCTACACAGGCTTTGCCAATAGGTATGCCTGGATATGGGTATGAGTATGGGTATGGGTATGGGTATGTGTTTTCATGGCTGATAGCCAGTGATAATAAACAGGGATAGGGACAGGACAGGGACATTGACAAGGTCTGTTGCAACTTATGTATAATGACACAGATAAATATTTGATTATGTCTTATTCAGTCAATGGTGCAACACAACAGGTCTATACTTTACAGCTGGAGAGGCAATTGGAATTGGTCTGTGAATTGGACTGGGTCTGTAGATAGATAGAGTATTGTTTCCTTTTATTTTCTATTGCAACAACCTACATATACTTTCACAGATGATGCCCTATAACTTGGTGTTGCAACACAACAGGTCTTTACACTAGGGACAGGGACAGGGACAGGGACAGGGACAGAGATAGGGACAGGGCAGGGACAGGGATAGGACAGGGACATTGGTGAGGAATGTTGCAATGCAATAGGTCTTTACTTTATATTGAATTGCACTGTTATATTGTGCTAATCTATTTTCTCCCCTCTTATGTGATGGCACAGGGTTTATGATGGAAGGACAGATTGGAGGTGATTGGGATTTGGAAATTGATTTGGAAATTGGTGTTGGTTTGTGAACTGGGATTGGTATATAAATTGGACATGGGTAGAGTACTGTTTCCTTTTATTCTCTGTTACTACAACTATGCATACTGTCATAGATGATATGCTGTTATGGTGTAGATTGGAATTGGTCTATAAATGGGTTCTGTTGCAACAAGCTATGTATACTTTCTCAGATGATGTCCTATTACTCCATGTTGCAATGCAACAGGTTTTTACACTAGTCTATCTATTTAAGAATGGGAGCATGGTCATTACTTAAAAATTCCACATGGTTTTTCTCACTTACCTGACTCTGCTCCAATTGTGTGTGCAGCAGCACAGCATGTGTGTGGTGCAGTGTGCCAGCACAGCAGCATGTCTAGCTTTTTTACAACCACTTGTGTGGCATGTGCTGGCTGCTCACCATGGCCATGGCACCTGAGCCCCTATACTGCATGTGTTGGCTGCCCACCACCACCATGTGCTGCATAGGCTGGCTGATCACACCTTAGCCTTGACCCCCACACTGCATGCACTGGCTGCTCCCCACTGCCACATGCTGCATGTGCTGGCTGTTGAACATTGTCATCACACCTGAGCCTGGACCCCTATGCTGCATGTAGTGGCCATCACCACCACCATGTGCTGCATAGGCTGGCTGGCTATTTTTATTATTATAACAAAAAGCAGGAGCTGACTTATTTACTCTCCCCACAGACTATACTGAAACAGCATGCAGTCCCCTCTACCTGCCTGCATGGCTGCCATCTGAACAGCATGCCACATGTGGCCCAGTACCACATCCCTGTCAGACTCCTACCACTGACTTTATTCCCTACCATTATTTTATCTTTTCTTTACTTTCTTTTATGTTTCTCTTTAGATCATCTGATAAGATAATATCTTCATCTTATCTTTTATCTCATCTTATTAGATATCTTACTTACTGTTGTTACGGTCATCTTGGGGATCATTCCCACAGCTGCTGCGCATCTGTAAGCTGTGTTCCCACACATGCTGTGCTTTAGTTACTGCTTGACCTGCCCTTAGTTACTGCGCCTGGTCTGTGCGCTGATCTATAGTACTATAAGTAGGGAGGTAGCTAGACGAATAGACTCCAGCTTGTTACAGCTGGTTCATCCCCTTCTTCTATGGCTTGAGTCCTCTCATCCCTTGGGCCTAGATCCAAGGCAGCTCCCAGTAAGCCTCTCCAAAGGAGAGCAGGGATAAGTTGGGTTTCCATGGTCTCGTGCTATGGGCTGCCGCCGTAGGCTTGACAATCCTGACAATCCCCACCACAGCACACCTGACAGGCACTGTGCAGCTGAGGTACTGGCCAGCAACTGCACAATGCACAAGGCCATGTGGGCCTGCAGCACCCCTGGCCACACATGTCATGGTGGTGGTGGCAGTGGCAGCATCATGGGGCAGCTCAAACAACAGCACATAGAGCAATTGGTGAGTACTCTCTCACACAGACTTTCCCTTGCTTACCCACCTGCACCCACATATGCACCCACACTGCCACTGTACCAGCACAGTGCAGCATCTTACTTGCTGCCTGCATCACTCAAGACAACACAGGCAATCGGTATGTCTATCCTCCTATTCCCACCCATGCACCCACATTGCTGCTGTCTCAACAGCACACACACCCCTGCTTGCCCACACAGCCACTGTAGGAACAGCATGTGGCCAACTCTTCCACCACATCAAACTCCAATCACACACTCTCACTGTACATGTGCACACTCAAGCACTTCACCATGCACTCTGTGCCACTGCATCAGTCCCTGAGCACATGCTCCATGCCTGCCCCATCTGTGTCCATGCACACATGCATCACATATGTGTACTAGGTGGGGTGGAAAAGGCACCTGCCATCCCACCCACACTGCCATGGTGGGTCATGTCAATCAGGTTCTGTGACCACTCCATTGAGTACTATGTGAGTCATGTTGTGCACTCCACATTTGCAAAAAGACTGATCCTGCCATGCCTCCCACAGCACTATACACTAGAGTCCAGCATGATGACAATCAATGGGAGCATTGCATGGCCAGAGTCCTGGAACTTGATCTGTAAGTGTGCTGCCCCCTACATGCTGTGCCACCACTGTACAAACAGCACATGGCCACTACCACCCCACTTGCACTGCTGTTGTATCAGCACAGCATGGCCACCACCTGCCCATTCATGCTACCACTGTACCAGCACAGAGCAGCAACTTGCCCACCCACCTGCCTGTGTCCACTCAAGATGACACAGGCAATTGGTGTGTCTCTCCTTCCCTGCCCATGTGTTCACTGCTGTTGACCCTGTGCCTGCCTGCATGCCCATGCTGCTGCCATACTGGCATGGCATGGCAGCTTGCTGGCTCACTGCCCACATCCACTCAAGACAACATGGGCAATTGGTACATGATTCTTTATTGCTGAATTTTTTCCCTCCTGTGCTCACCCACACACCCATGTCACCACTGTCAACAGTGGCCCCCAACCTGCCTGCACTGCCACCATACAAACAGTGCAACCACCTTGCCCATGCCACTGCTGTGCAGTGTGCCACACATTCCTCCTGTGCACGCCAGCAGACAAACATTATGCCCTCTTTTTCCTTTCATTCATTCATCCTCAACTCACATAGGAACCCTCAACTTCCCTACAACATCACAGGTATGTATTCTGTCAACAAAACCATCAATTATATTCAACTTTGTGCTCATTGTTCATCTACTTTTGTTTGGATCTAGCATGGCTTCCCTTTATTCTCTGTTGCAACATATATATACAACTGTAATAATATCTTATTGGTTGATGTTACAAAACAACAGGTATTTATCCTATCTTGGCATTTGGCAAACCTCTTGGTGAGTTCTGTTGATACCATATTTTTAAACAATGACATGATATGCATAATTTTTTCTATATTCAATTTGTAAGTTCTACTATAGGACACCATGTGCACACAGTCCCATGTGCACAGTGTCCTACCCCATGCACATTCCCTACCACCTGCATGCAGTCTCCTACCCCACCTGCATGGTCCCCTACCACCTGTGTGTGGTCTCCTATCCTACCCACATGCAGTGTCTTACCACCTGCATGCATGGTGTCCTACCCCACATGTGGTCTCCTACCACCCATGCATGCAGTCCCTACCACCTGCATGCACAGGGTCTCTTACCACCCATGCATGCAATCTCCAACCCCACCTGCATGCACACAGTCTCCTACCACCTGCACAAGGTGTCCTACCCCACCCATGTGCAGGGTCTCCACCCACATCTGGGGTCTCCACCTGCATACAGCCCTTTGCTGCCCATACCACCACAGTACGAACAGTGCTGCCACCACTGCACCATGTGCCACATTTTTCCTTTCTTTCATTCATCCTCAACTCATATAGGAACCCTCAACTTCCCTACAACAGAACTATCAATTATATTCAACTTTCTCTGCTTATCTATCATTGTTTCCTTTTATTCTGTGTTGCTACATATATCTTCAACTGTGATCATGTCTTATTAGTTGATATTTCAATCCATCAGGTGTTTACTCTATCTTCACATTGTGCAAATCTCTTGGTAAGTTCTGTTCATACCATCTTTTTAAACAATAACATGTTGGGCAGAATGTTCAGACAAGAACATGGATGAGTAGTGATCATTGTCACTACAATCCACCTGCAATGATATGATTCTATTGGTTTTCCAGTCTACAATAGTAACCATACAGTTGATATTTCTATTTTGCTTTGTTTTTGCAGTTTTAAGAGGTGTTTTTTTCTGTCCTTCTATCTATTTGTAACCTACAATACTACTGCATCCCATCATTGCTATTGGTATGGGTTTTCATGGCTGATAATCAATAAGGATGGGGACAGGATTGGGACATTCACAAGGTCTGTTGCAACTTATGTATAAATATTTGATTCTGTCTTATTTAATCAATTATGCAATACAACAGGTCTATACTTTACAGCTGGAGAGATAATTGGAATTGGTCTGTGAGTTGGGGTTGGTCTGTAGATAGGTAGTGTATTATTTCCTGTTGCAACAACTGATGTATACTTTCACAGATGATGTCCCATTATTCCATGTTGCAATGCAATGGGTTTTTACACTGGGGATGGGGACAGGGACAGGGAGAGGGCAGGGACATTGGTGAGGAATGTTGCAATGCAATAGGATAGATCTCTACTGCATAGCTGGAGAGGCAATTGGAATTAGTCTATTGGTCTGTAAATCAGACTTGATCTATGGATAGATAGAGTACTATTTCATTTTATTTCCTGTTGCAATGAGCTGTGTATAATTTCACAGATGATGTCTTATGATTTGATGTTGCAATGCAACAGGTTTTTACACTAGTTATTAGGGAAGGACAGTTGTAAGTTAAAAATGCCATGTGGTCCAGATAATGGCACTACAATCTGTGCATGGCAGTGTGTGGCATCACAGCACATGCATGGCATGCCACACCTAGTGTGCCAGCGCAGCAGGTGGCACTGCACAGCAGCACATCCTGGCTTCACACCCTCCCTCCCATGCTGCTGTGCTTGTTCACCACCTGCATCCACTCAAGACAATGCAGGGAATTGGTATATCCCTTCCTCTGTGCCCACCCACATGCTGCTTGAGCTGCTGAACCAGCAAGTCAGGATACAGCTCGATTCTGTGCAGAAGCTCTTCTGCAGAATATCATTTGAAAAAGTATAACAGCATAAACATACATGCACACCCAGTACTCATTCTCATATAATCTAGGTGATTGAGGTGGATGAAGAGAAGTCCATGGCAGAGTGATGCCTAGAAATTATTTCTGAAGGTCAGTCTCAGCATTCCTTACTTGAGCTCTTATTTATAGGCTTATGATCCAATGGTTCAAGCATGCTCCTCAGGGTTGTGCATGTGCATGTGTGATGAGTACTATGTGAGTCATGTTGTGTGCTCCACATACAGAAAAGTACTGACTTTGCCACACCTCCCAAAGTGATACACACTGCAGTCCAGTGTGATGATGATCAACTGGAGGTATTACATGGCTGGAGACCAGTGTGCAGGCTTGTGGGGTGTGGCAGTATCCCACCTGCAGAGGAGAGCCTTACAGCAGGCTGCCTATGTCCACTCAAGATGACATGGGCCATTGGTGTGTCTTCTCTCACATAGACTTTCCTTTATTTACCCACCTACTACATGCCTGCACCTCAGAACACTGCACCCACATATGCACCAATGACCACCACCTCCCCCACCTGCACTGCCACTCTACCAACAGTGGGTGGCCACCACCTGGCCACCCATGCTGCCACTGTGCTATTGGCAATACAGTGCAGCTGCCACCTCCTTGCCCATGCCATCACTGTACCAGCATGGCATGGCAACTTACACACCTGCCCCACCCATGTCCACTCAAGATGATGTGGGAAATTGGTTAGAATAGGGTATGACCTGTGATGTCATTGGGGATGTACATGGTGCATCATCATAATCACTATGTAGGTTTTTTCCATGCTCACAAATATCATAGGTCAATTTTATGATATGTTGCATTTATATTCTTTGACCAGAGAACCTACAGAGAAACATATCTTGCTCATGAATGGTGATCTAGTGGACACACTCAGCATGCTGCACAAGGTGCCACCTCCAGGAAAGGTGTTTAGGTGCATCTGTTTTTCTTGCACTCCTTTCTGCTTACTGACACCCACATGCATCCATCCACACAGCCCATCAACATGGTAAAAAAAAAACCAAATGGTAAAATTGAGGTCAATTCAGCAGGATCCAGCAGCCCTAACCCACAAGCTATCTGGGCTGTTGATGACACATTAATACCACCCCATATCTTCAGTGGACATCAAGATTTGGTACAGTTGGAAGGCTCAGACATGGAGAACAAAGCATTCTTGCAGAACTTGGAGGATTGTAACTCTGGTGCAGACTATGACCAATTCTTGCAGCATGTTACGAGGCACTTGCTTTGGCACCTCGTAATGTGTTTCTTTTTCTTTTTCTTTTTATCTTATCTTACTTACTAGTAAAGTGTAGTATTATTACTACAAGTGTGAGCTTAGCTCCACTTTACTTAGTAAGGACTTTCTTTTCTCTTATATAGTACTTAAGTATTTACATACTTAAGTGTGAGCATAGCTCCAGGTACTATATTAGACTTATCTTTTCTCTTTATCTTTCTTTTATTTATTATAACATTTACTTGCTAAGGACTATTACTATACAATTAGCAAGGACTCTCTTTTCTCGTCATTATTTACCCTTGTTTATCTCATGTTCATTTTCGTGCTTGTGGCTGAGCCACTTATATCACATGGATGCATACTTACTGCGCATTACTGCGCAATACTGCGCAACTTTACTATACTTAGATCTCCAGTTTTGTATAAATAGTTGACAGACTGGCAGTCTTAAACCCCAGTCTTGTCAACTTCGCAATCTAGGGAATCCTCCTTATACTGCGCTTGATCTAAGCTCGTTTCAATCTCACTTCTTTCTCTAAGAACTAAAGTCTAAGACCTCTAAGCCACTAAAACGTCACTAAATGATGTCTTACACTCATCACTCTGGATCCCTGTATGGTTATTGGTGGAATTATCCTCATAACCATCTTGTTAATTCCATTCTTCATCGTCATCAGGAACCTCTATTACATTCATCAAACTCAGATCCAAACTTTGGTTACCAGGAGTAACATTATAGACTTTCCCTAAAACCATCCAATAGGCCACTTTTAGCACAGCATGCAAACTGTCACATCGCTGACCAACAACATGTGTGAGAAGACAATCATTTGGCAATTCCCAACCTGCCCTTTACTAATCACCATCTACCTACATATTCCATCTCTACTATCATTGAGGACAAGGTGGACTTGGTGCTGAACACAACAGAAACCTTGGTTTGTTGTAGTACTTTTATAACATTTTCTCCATTCTCACCCAAGTTCACTGTAACAGTTTACTGATGCAGATGGTGGGGTTACAAAAGATTTTGTGCAAAAATTGCAGAAATTGAATGTGGATAACTCAAGGGGGTGACCTGTCAATCAAGAAGTACTTTGACAAGCTATGCAAGGACAAGCTGTTGATGGCCACTTGAAGCATGATACCCAGCTGAGTCCAGGTGCACAGCAGAAGGACCAAAACAATCAATCCAGTGTCACAGAGGCTGCAGGACTATATGCTCCATCATCAGAACTGTCAATTAAATTCAGTTGTGCCTATTGTACATCTACTTCTATCATTATGATAATTATATATACAATTGCAATCATACAACATACTCTATCTACAAAGCCCTTAGTGAGTTCTGTTCACACATGAAGCAGTATGGTACAGTGTGGTGAAGCATGCATGCAAGCCCCACACATATATCAATGTGGCACATTATGCATGGCACATCATCAAAGTGACTTCATTGATCTCTCTTCTTCCCTCTTTCCACCTGCCTACTCTGAGCTCTCTCTGTCTGGCTTATCTTATTAAACTGTTTCTCTCTCTTTTGTGAAGAAACATTTTGCTTCCTTTCTGTCCAAAGCTTGCTTTGGGTGGTACTTTCAGAGAGACTCAGCCTAAATATTGTGAAGTCTACCAGCACAGCCTTAGTTTGCTGTTGCCAAAGGCAGTTGTTCATTCAATTGCTGGACCTCTCTCAATCTGTGGTGTTCAGCTGCTTGCTCTCAACCTCACTTCCACCTGTCTAACAGAAAAGGGGTGATACCTGAGTTGCTCCTTTTATAATAAAGGCATAAGCATTGTGATCTGACACTGCCTTGTGGTGATTTCCCCTGACTGTGACTATCTGGGGTGTGTGGAAGATCTGGCAACTCTATCTCTGTCTCTGGCTCTGGCTCTTGGTTTTTTTTCACAGCTGCCTTTCTTTTTTTAAATGGATAATATCTCAAGGTATATTTCTTTATTCATTCATATCCCTCATCCTTTTCTAAATATCTATATTCTCTTACAGCCCTGGATCTCTTCAATATGAAACACCACCCCCAGATGCACAGCAACATGCTCAATTGCCTGAGTATGTTTTTCTTTTCTTTC
>QLPN01006547.1:0-15877 GCA_003314395.1 Albatrellus ellisii
CTGAGAACTTGATCCCTGCTGCTTCACACCAAGCATCAATGCTGTCAACAAATGAGTCATTGTTTGTGGCATTATCAAAATCAATAACCCATCCAAGGAGACCATACATCTCTAAGGTCTACCAAACCACTTCTGCTATGTTTTCACCTGAGTGCTCTCCAACGAGTTCTTGGAAATCAATAAGTAGTTCCTCTGTTGAGAAGAAACATAAGTATGATGTATTTGTCACTGGCTTTGTCTGCTCACCAAGGTGTCCATCATTTGTGATATAATGTGCAACAATGGCAAGGAAAGCATATTGATTGCTGGAAGTCCAGGCATCAAGTGAGATGCTAACTTTTGATTCAAGTTCCTATCATGGATGTTGGCATTGATGAATCAGAAAGATTATATAGCTTACCAAAAACATATTTTTGATACTATCAATGGTATCTTCTCCCATATTCATTATCCTTATTTGTATTGCAGTGAAGTGGGGAATGCAAAGGGGCTTGGATGAAGGATGATGCACATACTGGAGCATTTTACAGAATGGCTGTTTGTCTACCTCTTCAAATGGTTGGTCACATGCAATGATCCATTCTGCAATGAGTTTGTTGAATTCTTCCAGGATGAATTCACCCTACATACTTGGTGAGACCATAGCCAAGTATTTGACTACTGATGGTCACTTGCACTGCTTGTTGCTGTAGTGCTTCTATAATATTCAATGACATCCTTTCTAGTTTCAAATCATATTCCTCAGCTGAAGACACATCAAGTTTTGTACACCCAGATGCAATGTCAAGCTCCTCTGCAGTTGGAGGCCCAGGACATGCTTTGAGTACTTCATACAGTCAGTACATAGCAGGAATGTGGTTTTTGAGGTGCCCAACCAACCCTAGCCAGTGCATCAGTTGTAGTCTCTCCAATGACAATAAACATACCATTAAGGCTATATTTCATAGCTTTGGTGACAGTCAGAATCTTCCTTGCTCCATGGCAACACTTGTAATGTTTGTCACCATCTGCAGTTTTGCCATCAGCAGCAGTTGATACTTGTTCATAAAAGAGATAAATGGGATTGCATGTTGAGGATGACTAAATCAAGCAACGAGAAACAATTTGAGAGAAATATAGTATGGTTGTACCTTTTTGGTTTCACAGATGTAGTCACATCAGGCTGAGAAGGTTGGGTGGGAGATGGTACATGCCATGTCATGTGAGAAATGACATGTGGATAAGAGTTTTGAATACATACTTGCATTGAAGGTGCATCCTTGTCTTCTACTTCTTCAATTGTGACTGATGGGTGCCATGTCAGGCCGCTATTATTTTCCATATTTTTCTCTTCATTTTTCTTTATTTTCTTATGTCTCTATTGTCATAGATCTTACAATCGCTCCTGATCTATCAAAGCGATTCCCACGATCATGTACTCTTTCTCTTCATCTTTATCGGCCAATGACATGTATGTCATCTGATCTCCGATCAGCCTGTTCTATATTTAACTATGACTCATTTTCTCACACTTACTGCACATTCTCACTAATCCTTCTCACACCTACTGCGGAGTATCACTAATCCCTCTCACAGTTACTGCGGAGCTCAGTCAGCGATGACGCATCCCCTCTATTATTAGATATGACATCATTACTTTACTTTCTCATCCTCCGGCCCTATACTGTACTGCATGGTCTGTGCACGCTTTAGGGTACTATATATACATAGGACTCCTAGCGGTTTATTCCCCAGTTCTGATCATCTGGGATATCCGCTAGGTACAGTACTAGTTCTCTACTCTCTCCTTTACCATTCTAATACATCTGGGATATCCGCTAGTCAAGCGCGATCGTCCTTTTAGTTGTTTTAGCTCTTCATTAGTTGTTCGGCTTCGACGTAGCATTGGCCTCACAATTGATCAGAACTCCCTCCCCCGCCACACCTTTCCTCTTCCTCCCTTCCCTGCAGACTGGTGTTTCCATCACCAATTTGTCTGCAATCCTTTCTACACCATAGGCTTCGTTCACAAACCGAAATGTGAGCAGAAGCACTTCTATCATCAACTTTTCTTTCCCCGCCCTCCTCTCCATTTCTGTCATCACTGCAAGTGGCAGAAACACGAGAGTGAGTGTACTTGTAGCTTGTGGACTAAAGTATACGTCCCTTGCTCACCATCCTCTACTCTCCAAATTGTCGTTGGCTGTTTTAGTGTTTACCCCTTACACCTCCACCTCTCACCCAGCGACATCCTCCACAGCACGCACGTGGTGGACACTTGGAGTCGAGCGATCGATACACAATCATGGACGTTCTGGGAGGATGACATACGATACCCAGATACCTGGGAATTCAGTGAGTTGTCTGACAGCTCCAGGACCGCCCGCCCCTTCTACATGCCGCCATCGTCCCCTGCACACTCGCTCTAGGACAGAGCAACTCCTTGATGAAGGTTTAAACGTAAATTTTTACTCTCTCCTTCCTCCCACTTGCCCCTCCACCACACGTCTTCATCTTCGCCACCAGTTGCTTGCTTGGCACACCCGCATCATTATTCAACGTTGCGACAAACCAGTGACAAATTACGAGAGGTTCCCCTTCTGGGTTTTTCCAGACCCAAGATCAGAGCGTTGGAAGAATCAGGATAAGCGGTACCGCATTAAGTACCCTCCCCTTCTTTTCAGATCGCTTTTATATCAATATTACAACAACCCTTCCCTCATTCCTCCCCCAGTCCTCCTTGAACTAGGAGCTAACCCCGATCGTGCCTTTCACATCAATCCCCATCATCACTTCGCTTCTTACATCGCAGGGGGTCCTCAAACGTCTACATACTAAAGTAGACATATCGCTGTTCAAAGTCCTCATCATTTTCTTGTTTGTTTGCAGTATCATCCATGCATTTTATTAAGAATATAGTGCTTCTGTTGTATGACTGAGCATGCCATTGACTTGACATCGCTCAACACCAGAAGTACAGGAACACTCATAGAAGTAATAAGACAGATTATCGAGCAATCTGTCTCAAGACGACCAGTGGAATATGTGGAGCCGGAGACAATCATCTCCACCGGCACACAGATCAGACAGTGAAGAGCCAGAATCACACTCGAGGAATTGATTCGCAAGCTTAGGAGATCAAGAGCCGTCGACCTCGCAGCGCTTAGAATCAGAAATCGACAGTCTTGGTACAGCCTTAGCAGCAACTCTAGTACCTCCGTCTGTTCCATCTGTTCCTATGGATCAGGAGCACGAACCACCGACTTTTGGGGAGATGATGAGGATTATCCAGGACCAGCAGAAGTTGCTGGTACAACAACAAGAAGCGATGACAGATCTGATGACACGCCTAGCATCAGGCAAAGGCGGTCCCTCTTCAGGATCAGGAACTGGCCTCCCACCCTGGGTCCACCTCCTCAAGGTTCGCGTAGCAGAACTGACTCCTTTTGATGGAGACAAAAAGAAGTTCCAATCATTTTTGGATCAAATTTATCTTGTCCTTCGAGCTCATCCAGAATACAAAGATGACGATAAAGTGACAGTTATACTGTCTTACATCAAAGGAGGATATGCTGAAGAATGGAAGAAAGGAGTTCTTCAAGAAATAGAAGTGCACAGAATAGCGCCTCATAGGCATGAAGAATCGTTTAAAGACTTCGATGAACTCCTCACACTAATGAAGATCACGTTTGGAGATCATAATGAAGAACAAATGGCGCAGCAGAAATTGACGACTATTTCACAGGGAGGTCGTCATATAGAAGAATATATTACTGAATTCCTTCTTTACAAAACAGCGTCTGGATATAACGATGGTGCGTTATGCACATTGTTCAAAAAGGGGATGAATTGTCCTCTTCTCCAGTCCTGTTACGTCGAGACGCCTCTTCCTAGTGATCTAGAAGGATGGATGAGACGAGCGAGAATTAGGGCATATGCATATCAAGATATGCAGAACTTCAAGTCGACTTGGGGAAGAAGACAGACACAGCAGCAGCAGTATGGGAGGCAACAGGGGCAACAACAACAGCGTACTTTCACCCCTCGACAATTCAATTCCACAGCTGCATCTGCAGGAGAACCCATGGATGTTGACAGAGTTCGAGGACCACACCCTCGTCTATGTTTCAATTGCGGCAAAGAAGGACACTTTGCAAGAGAGTGCCCCAAGCCAAGATGCCCACAGGGGCAACAGCAGCAAAGAAGGGGGAATGTGAGGACCCTTCAGGAGATGCATGCGCTGAACGAGGCAGACTTCTTGGCTGAGATGCAGAAGGAGTTTCAGGCACGTGGTCTTAGGTTGAATGATCCGAACAGCTCAAAGAGTGGAGCACAGCAATCAGGTTTTGGGTTGGACGGGAACTGAGCACGAGTTCACCGTCCTACAATAGGTTTTCTATGCTTCAGACTGATGATACAGACGTTGATCGTCTCAATGCTTGTACCCAAATCTATTTAACATGCATTGTTCCATCTTGTTCTCAGTCTGAAGTGAAACCTCAAGTGCAACAGGTCATTCCTCCTGTTGAGAAAAAGGAATATGTTAGAAGAACATTATTCGACATCACCAATTTTCCAGAAATGAAACTCAAAATCAAAACAGTGGATACTGGAGCGGTTCTGGAAGTTGATGCACTCCTTGATTCAGGAGCAACTGGATTATATGTCGACAAAGAATTTGTCAAGAAAAACAATTTAAACACAAAAAAATTGGCAAAACCCATCCCTGTTTACAATGTCGATGGATCACTCAATCAAGGAGGATCTATTGAAGAAATGATTGATTTCATCATGACTATCGATGGTCATACTGAACGCGCTACTTTTGCAGTCTGTAATCTGGGCAAAAAGAATGTCCTTGTTGGAGAATCATGGTTGAAAATCCATAACCCTGAAATCGATTGGTTACAGGGAAAAATACACTTCACAAGATGTCCATGCAGATGTGAAGTACGTCTCAAGGCTGACAGACAAGTCTGGAAGTCAAACAAGAAGTTGATGAAGCAACAAAGTCGAACTATACATCAAGAAGCTGAAGAAAGAATAGCAGCTGAAGAAGAAGGAGATCAAATATTGATGGTTATGGTTGACCAGAAGGAAATGGAGGCATCCATTCAAAATATTAGCCAAGAACTTGCTATTGAAGCAGAAAAGAAGAAGTTGAAGAAGAATTTCGAAGACATAGTACCCAAAACATATCATCATTTCAAACGGGTGTTTGATAAAGAAGCTTTCGATTCTCTTCCTCCAAGACGTCCTTGGGATCATGCAATTGAACTTAAACCAGGAGCAAAACCTTCAGCTGGTAAAGTCTACAATCTTTCCTTGGATGAACAGAAACAATTGGAATTATTCATTGAAGAAAATTTGAAAAGTGGTCATATTTGTCCTTCGAAATCCCCCATGGCTTCACCTTTCTTCTTTATCAAAAAGAAATCTGGAGATCTTCAACCTGTTCAAGACTATTGCAAACTCAATGACATGACGATCAAGAATAGCTATCCTCTTCCCCTCATTTCGGAATTGATTGATCGACTTTGTGGAGCGCGGTACTTCACCAAAATGGATGTCCGATGGGGTTACAATAATGTTAGGATCAAAGATGGTGATGAATGGAAAGCAGCTTTCATCACTAACAAGGGTTTGTTCGAACCTTTGGTTATGTTCTTTGGTCTATGCAATAGCCCCGCCACTTTCCAAACGATGATGAACCACTTATTCCGTGGTCTTATCTCTCAAGGAGTTGTGGTGGTCTATATGGACGACATTTTGATCTTCACAGCAACGTTGGAAGAACATCGCAAGGTCACACAGGAAGTCCTTCAAATACTCGCAGACAACAAGCTTTATCTCAAACCAGAGAAATGCGAGTTTGAACAAACATCTATTGACTTCCTAGGTCTTAAAATTTCTTTCGACAAAATTGCTATGGATCCAGTCAAGGTACAGGGTATCAAAGACTGGCCAATTCCACAAAACCTCCATGATGTCCGCTCATTTTTGGGTTTCTGCAATTTCTATCGTCATTTTATTCTTGGGTTCTCCAATATTGCTAAACCCCTGAATGAACTTATACAGAAGGATGTCAAGTGGCATTGGAATGATGAACAGCAATTGGCATTCACTCGTTTACAAGATGCTGTGTGTTCTGAACCAGTTCTTGTGTTTCCAGATGAGCAGTATCCATTCAGAGTTGAAGCGGATAGTTCTGGTTATGCTACTGGTGCAGTCCTTTCACAGCTTCGACAGGATAACAAGTGGCATCCAGTTGCCTACCTCAGTAAGGGTTTGTCTCCTGCTGAGCGTAACTACGACATATACGACAAGGAGATGTTGGCTGTCATCCATGCTCTGGAAGCATGGCGTCATTACCTTGAAGGTTCTATTCATCCTGTTCAGGTCATCACTGACCACAAGAATTTGGAATACTTCATGACGGCCCAGAAACTCAATCGTCGTCAAGCTCGTTGGTCTCTCTATTTGTCTTGCTTCCAAATCGACATGGTTCACAAACCAGGGTCTACCAACGTTCGCCCTGATCTCCTCTCGAGCCATTCGGACCATAAGAAGGGGGTAGAAGATGACAACAAGAACGTCATCTTACTCAAACCGGAATTTTTCAAACACAAGATTTCCCTTGCAGCACTTAGCCCTCCTATCTTGAAGAAAATCATGGATGCACAGAAAGAAGACCACAACTATAAAGTTTGGGACAAGTTGGACGCAGACTTGAGGAAAACTGCAGTATTTGCATGATGGAGTGAAGATGATAAGAAGATGCTTTTCTATGATGGGAAACTTTATGTCCCAGAAACAATGTACACCAAACTGATGAAGACCTGTCATGATTCACCCCTCGCAGGACATCCTGGTTACAAGAAAACCTTGGAAATGGTTCGACAACATTTCTGGTTCCCAAATATGGCATCATATGTAGAGAAATATGTCAAAGGATGAAAACTTTCCCTACGAAACCACAAGGAGAGTTAACACCTAACAAAATCCCTTCACGTCCTTGGCAGATCATCTCTACAGATCTTATTGTCAAACTGCCTGAAAGCCAAGGCAACGACTCTATTCTCATGGTCGTGGATCGTTTCACCAAAATGATTCATGCTATTCCCACCACAGAGATGATTACAGCAGAAGGAGTAGCATGCCTTATGAGAGATCATGTTTGGAAACATCATGGTCTTCCAGAAAAGGTATTATCAGACAGAGGACCTCAATTTGCGTCACAAGTTATGCGCGAATTGAATTGTTTATTGGGGATTCAAACAGCTACGTCTACAGCTTATCATCCCCAAACAGATGGACAAACAGAGCGAATAAATCAAGAAATTGAACAATATTTTCGCATCTTTATCAATCATCGACAAAACAATTGGGCAAGTTGGTTACCCATGGCAGAATTCGCTTACAACAATCGAGTGCATTCAGCAACAAAATATTCCCCATTCATGCTGAATTATGGACAAAATCTGTGAATGGGTCATGAACCTCGTACGTCTACCAAGATTGAATCAGTGGACAAGTTTGTAGCAGGGCTCAAACGTATCAGAGAAGAAGCAGAGGTATCGTTGAAAAGAGCAGCAGATGATATGAAGAAGTTTTATGATAAACACAGAGGCAAAACTCCCGTCTATGCCATTGGAGATAAAGTGTGGCTTGAAGCCACTAATATCAATACAGGCAGACCCATGAAGAAGTTGGATTACAAATGTCTTGGGCCTTATGAAGTACTCGAAGTACTTTCAAACAATGCATATCGCCTCAAATTACCCAAGACGATGAAGATTCATCCAGTTTTTCATGTCATCAAACTTCGTCCTTTTGTCAAAGACGTCATCATTGAACAAGAAATTCGTCCTCGTCCTCCTCCTATCATCAAAAATGGTGTTGAAGAATATGAAGTCGAAGAAATTCTCAATAGTCGTCTCTCTCGTGGTAAAGTTCAATATCTGGTCAAATGGAAGGACTACCCTGCAGAGGAAAATTCTTGGGAACCTGCTTCAGTATTGATGGAAGATGTTCCTGATATGCTCAAGAGGTACCATAAAGAACATCCTCAAGCAATACATTCGGTAGCCATTTATTCCCTTTACCAGATGGAATATTCACCTGAGATAATGGCTCAACCTCATTATGCTCGACAACTTCATGAAGAAACACCTATACCCTTTCCACTGATTCTTGATGAAGGATATGAGGAAATACCTTTTGGTATCATTGACAATGAAGATGATGTAACAGATGAAGACGATGATGGGGTTATTACTCCCAAGTCTTCCTCCATCATTCCTCTCTCTCCATCACTCTTTGCTGGCATCCCTTTCAAATCTATGGAAGGTGAAGAAGAAGATATTTGCCATGCATGCTCATCTCCATTCTTTGCTTGTCGAGACGTCTCGCCTTAAGAAGGGGGTATTTGTCAGGCCGCTATTATTTTCCCTATTTTTCTCTTCATTTTTCTCTATTTTCTTATGTCTCTATCGTCATAGATCTTACAATCGCTCCTGATCTATCAAAGCAATTCCCACAATCATGTACTCTTTCTCTTCATCTTTATCGGCTGATGACACGTATGTCGTCCGATCTCCGATCGGCCCATTCTATATTTAACTATGACTCATTTTCTCACACTTACTGTGCATTCTCACTAATCCTTCTCACACCTACTGCGGAGTATCACTAATCCCTCTCACAGTTACTGCGGAGCTCAGTCAGCGATGACGCATCCCCTCTATTATTAGATATGACATCATTACTTTACTTTCTCATCCTCCGGCCCTATACTGTACTGCATGGTCTGTGCACGCTTTAGGGTACTATATATACATAGGACTCCTAGCGGTTTATTCCCCAGTTCTGATCATCTGGGATATCTGCTAGGTACAGTACTAGTTCTCTACTCTCTCCTTTACCATTCTAATACATCTGGGATATCCGCTAGTCAAGCGTGATCATCCTTTTAGTTGTTTTAGCTCTTCATTAGTTGTTTGGCTTCGACGTAGCGTCGGCCTCACATGCCAAGGTTTTTTGAAGTACTTGCTTTGACAGTATCTTCTACAGGAGACTTGGATCCCTTCTGTTTTGGGTATTTTTTCCAATGTTGAGACTTGTTTTTCTACAGAAGTGGAATTGTTTTGGATGGGAGTGACTCAGCTAGCTTTATGATGTGAGGTTAGAATAAGATAGTATTTGAATAGTATCAAACTTACTCTCATGTTACCAACAACAGCTCCTTGCTTGTCACCTCCAGAACTGTTGCCTGAGGATCCCACACAGTCCCCACCACCCATACCACTAGCTCCAGACACAACTGTAGGATGGTGAAGACATACACAAGGCCTGTGTGAATGCTTTTCAGCAGCCTCACAAATAGTTTCAGCAATTTTGCTTGGGTAAGTTCTTGCATACAGCTAGCAGTTTTCTTTCAACGGCCTCATCCAACTTGTGGTACTAAATATGACATGTTGTAAGCACAAAGGAAAAGGGTAATGTGGGACAAAATACCATTATCAGTAGTCCTGCTGGTTGGCTCACTGCTTCCAGGTTGGCCCATGGGTACATCAGCATCAGCATCATAGTACCACACATGTTCTGGTTCAGTAGGACTAGTAGAAAGTGCATTAGAAGAGTTAGGCATGACAGGCAAATTTGAAGATGAATCATTAGTGCAAATGAAAAATGCAGCCTTCTTATGCAGTTGAGTATTTTCAAATTTCACAGCTGGTTGGCAAGTAAATTTTCATATTTGAAATGGTACTAAAGGTAGCCCTTCATCAAGAGTAGCAAGAGTATTTGAAATGATACCATGGTAGCTTGATGGCAGCACTTCATCAACACAGCAGACAGAAGCAGGCATATCCAAATCCAAGACAGGAGAGATGCATTGTCTGACTCCTGATTTCAATCCACAATAGGTGATGTAGAGTCAAACTGTTGGAGTTTACAGTGATGTGTGACAGTGAATGTGCATGACTGCACAGCTATGCCACACAGACCTCTTTCAGGACTCAGGGATGATATGGATGGACCTGTTACTTACAGAAATTTTCTCTCACACAGTTTTCTTTTCCCTCAGTCTTCTACAAAGAAACTGAGGTCAGTACTTACTTTCTAAGCCATTTGTCTTATATGTTTTCTCATCATTTCTCCCGTAGAATATATTCTCTTCATTCTACAGTTGGCTGTGCTCTTTTCCAAGCAACCTCCTTCAATAGATTATGAGACCTGAGGTTGATTGAAACTGAGCAAGCACCACCTTCAAGACAAACTCACACCCCCACACTTTACACACCATGTCAGCAGCAGCCTCAACATGCAAGACTCCTGCACCAGCAACTGGACACACTGCTGCAATGGCAGGTGCCATGGTGAGCTCAAATGCAAAAACCTCAAGCAAACTCTACAATGTACCTTTCCTCACAGAAAATGGTGAAAATTTCACCTTCTGGAAATTTGTTTGAAATGGTTCATCAAGTGTGTGGACTATGGCCTATCATCAGTGGCTCTGATAAGGCCCCAGCCAACACATTGCCTGACTACAATGACTGGGTCAACTGTGATCATGATGCATGCAAATTGTGTTGACACTCAGCAACAAGCCTCTCAACACTGCTATATGCAACAACATCACAAGACACTTGGGGAGAGGCTAGTGACACAATATGAAGGGAAAGGGGAGAAAATCACTTACTTGATTAGTGAGCTATTCTGCAGCACTCTATCTGATGACACCCCCCTCAAACTGCAAATGAATGTGATGGTGTACACTGCACATACTCTCTCCTCACTCAGACAGCAACTCAACAAAAAACTCATTGCCATTGCCATCATCATCTCACTACCTCCATCCTATGACATGCTCAAAATGATACTCACTGCCATGAAGGTGACTAATCTCAACATCAAGAACATTCACTTGCAAGTTGTGCTCAAGGAGCAACACCAGAATTGCACCACAGATTCCATGGGTGTATTGACAGCTCACTTCAAAGGCAAAGACAAAGGCAAAGGCAAAGTGCAAGGTGAAAGGGTTTTGTATGCACTGCAAAATCCACAGCCACAAAGTTGAAGACTGTCACAAGCTTAAAGCAGAATGTGAAAAAGGCACCATGACAGTGCATGTCACCACTGACAGCACAGCACTACATGGTCAAACATGTGATGAAGATGATAACAACAACATGTCATCCAATCTCTTCAAAGTTGCCAAAAACTTGTGCAATGTGACAACCTCACAGCTCACTGGCTCATTGAATCAGGTGCCAGTTGCCACATGAGCTCCAACTGCAACTGGTTCTATCTCTACCATCTGTTCACTACACCATGCAAAGTCTGGCTAGGTGATAATAGCTATATTCTAGCTGAGGGTGCTGGCAACATCCACATGAAGATGCATGCCAACAAGAAATGGAACCAGACCATCCTGCAGGATGTACTCTATGTCCCTGAGCTCCATGGTAATCTCCTATCAGTCTCCACACTTGCAAAACATGGTGCACATGTCAAATTAAACAGGGATACATGTGAGATCCTCAACAAGGATACTGTGTTAACATGCATCAGCCACCTTGAGGATAACCTCTACATCCTCAATATGTGCATGCACACTCCTGACACTGCAAATCATGCATGTTGCATCATTCCCATCTGAAGGCATCAACATCTCCAATGATCCCTCTGCCTTCATCACATGCATGAGCACAGCTACTGCTGACATATGGACCTGGCATCACCACCTAGGTCACATTGGCATAGACTCTGTTCTGTACATGGTCCACAATGGTATGGTCAAGGGCATGGTTATCACCAGCAATGTGACCTGCAATGCTCTCAGGATATGCAACCCTTGCATCAAGGGCAAGCATGCATGACATGACATTGTGAAATTGACACAGATGCACACCAACACAGCACTTGGCCACATCTTTTCAGATCTGTGTGGGCCCATGAAAATGCACTCCCATGAAGAGTATGACCACTTCATGACATTTATTGATAAAAAGTCACACAAGGTCTTTGTCCACACCCTCAAACACAAAAGTGATCTGCACAAATGTCTTATGGACTTTGTTGCACACACTGAAGTTGAGACTAGCACAAAAAGTGAAGGCATGCTGGTCAGATGGCAGAGGCACATATACATGCAAGTGCACACAGAAGTTCCTGTGGGTGCATGGCATTAAACATGAAATGATGACGACCAACACACCACAACATAATGGTGTCAGCAAATGCATGAATTGCACACTTGTGGAGACTGCACACACACTGCTCACTGACACTGACCTCCCACATTCTTTCTGGTACAATGCTATTGAGTATGCTGCTTACTTGCACAACATAGTGCAAACATGCATCCTTGAAGATCATCTCACACCAGAAGAATCCTGGAGCAGTAACAAGCCCAACATCACCCTTGTTTGCATCGTCAGTTGCAAAGCCTTCATCCACATTCCAGACAAGTACCAACACAAACTCAATGCAAAGTTGCTGCTTTGCACCTTCATTGGCTATGCACACAATCAACACACCTACTGCCTGGTCCACTGCCCAAGTGGGTGCATCATCAAATCACACAATGTGATCTTTGATGAAGGAGCCCCCACAAAATGCTATGAGTGGATCATCTTTGATCCCAACATGGATGACTCAGAGTCCCATGAGTGCAATACTCATGCCAGCAACCCACCAGTTTCTCCCATCAAAGCTCCCACAACTGTGACCCCTATGACAGCAACCACTTCCACACCCAACACACAACCTATGGCACACATGGCTCCTACACCTACACCTGCAGCAACAAGTTGACCCTCACATAGCAAATACACACCTATTTGCAATGACAACAAACACTACAATGTCTCATTGTACACTCAAAAGCAAAAGGGCACAAATGCAATTGCTGACATGCAGCCACCTGCAGAAGATGCACCACCACTTGATAGCAGTGAGTGTGCACAAGCTGCAACAATCACATCTGAAAGTGATCTGCTCACTTATGAAGAAGCAATGTCACACCCCAATGCAGCAGAATGGCTTGCAGCATGCAAAGAGGAACTGCAGACCTTCCAACACATGGAAGTCTACACAGAAGTCAACTGGCTGCATGATCACAAAATTGTCAGCAGCAAGTGGGTATTCCACATCAAAAGGGGACTGACTGGCAAAATCCAGAAGTACAAAGCATACATAGTCATGAAAGGCTTCACCCAAGTTGAAGGTGTAGATTTTGATGAAACATTCACACTCATCATGAAATTCTCATCATTTCACACAATCCTCACCATTGCCACCAAACACAACCTCAAAGTTCACCAAATGGACATAAAGGCAGCCTATCTTAATGGTGTGCTTGAAGAAGAAAGCTATCTTGAGCCACCCACTGGATTCAAACCCTCAGTGGGCACAGTCTGGTGCCTTGGAAAATCCATTTACAGTGTGTGCTAAGGTGGACACATCTGGTACAAGCACATCAAGAAGGAATTTGAAGTGCTAGGTTATACACACTCAATGCTGACCACTCTGTCTTTCTAAAACACAATGCATCCAGCAAGCTCATATGCACTGTCACAATTTATATTCATGATATTGTACTTGCATCACACAGTATTGACAAAATAGAAAACATGAAGGCAGCACTTAAATATTCCTTTGATATGACCAACCTTGGCAAAATTGGCTGGATTCTTGGCATGCAGGTCACACAGGATCACAAACACAAGACCATCATCCTCTCCCAGGAGGAATATATTGACAATGTTCTTTGTGTATGCACAGGTCTGGACAGGCAACAAACACCAGTAGTATTGATAGCAAGATGAATAGCTTATCCTCAAATGGGGAGAGAACCACAAGCATGTCTGCAGCAAGTATAAGTGGTCACCAGCACATGGTAGTGAGATGATGTGGTAAGAGTATGCTGCAGGGTAGTGGTAAGGTGATGAGAAGATGGGGAAGAGAGTAGTACTCACTCAGACACTGAGGATGACATCTGAGGAGGTTGTGAAGTGAAGTACTGATCCTATGTAGTGGAGGTGGATAGAGTTGTAGTGGAGAATGTAACAGTAGAGTACAACAGCTACCAGATATAGAGGGGATGTGTGTCATCTGGAGAAATGAGTGGGTGTTAAGAGTGTAAGTGGGTGTAAGTCCAAGGAGAAGTGAAGAGATGAGTACACATAAGAGATGAGTACATGTAAGGGATATGTAAAGCATGTTGTGGAGGGAAAAAATGAACAAAAATATAGTAGTACGCATGTAAATATTCAACACTTAGCAGATATGGTCACCATGACACACACCCCATGGTCACCCCATCACTCCAAAATGAGCAACTCACAAAGCTTGATGCTCCAGAAGTAACAGTGGACATTCATGGGTACCAGAGTGCAGTGGGCACACTCATGTATATGATGTTAGGGATGTGACCTGACTTAGTGTACACCATCAGCATACTTAGCCAACATACCACAACACCAGGTGACATGCACTTCCACACTTTAAATCACACCTTCTGGTATTCATACACCATGGTGCATCATATGCTCCTCTTCAATGGCAACTCCCCTGGTGAGTTAACAGGCTTTGTCAATGCTGATTGGGCAGCCAACATCAATGACAGGCTATCCATCTCTGGATCCATCATCATTCTGTCTGGTGGTATGATAAGCTGGAGCTCCAAAAAGCAAGCCTGGATGGTGCTATCAAGCACAGAAGCTGAATATGTCACAGGCACACATGCTGCAAAAGAAGCTGTCTGGCTTTGCACCCTCCTTTCTGAGCTTGGCAAACCTTGTGACTCTCCTACAAAACTCCAAATTGACAATCAGTCTACCATCACCATCACACAAAATCCAGCCTTTCATGTGCATACCAAACACATTGATGTGCAGTATCATTTCTTATGCAAGAAGTATGCTGGTGGGAAACTGGAATTGGAGTATATTCTGATGGGTGAGCAGGTTGCAGATGTTCTGACAAAGGGGTTGGCATGGCAGAAGCATGAGCAGTTCTGCTCCAGCATGGGTATTCACTGGCACACTAGCTGAGTGGGCATGTTGGAGTTTACAGTGATGTGCAACAGTGAACACACATGATTGCATGCAACTGTGAATGCACAACTGCACAGCTATGCCACATGGACCTCTTGCAGGAATCAGGGATGATATGGATGGACCCTTGAGTTATAGAAAATTTCCTTTGCATGTTTTCTTTTCCCTCAGTCTTCTACAAAGAGACTGAGGTCAGTACTTACTCTCTACACCATTCATCTTTTATGTTTTCTCACTATTTCTTCCTGTAGAATACAATTCTCTTTTTTCCACAGTTGGCCATGCTCTTTTCCAAGCAACCTCCTTCAATAGAGAACACAACAGAAAGGGACTGGATAAGCAGGTACTGGACACTAGGGAGTACAGGAGACTAAGCTAGGGATCCTGTACAGTGTCTGTCCTTCTTTTATAGTAAACTACCCCATGTCAAAGAGTATTCTAATAGGGTAAATATAGTCCAAGGCTGTGTAAGTGCTGCAGAAAGGAATGTTCTGGTATAAATGAACAAAAAAAATGTATTTGAAAGTATTGTGGCATGGTAAACCAGTAAATGTAAACAGTAAAAGAACAATTGTAACAATATCTTGTTGTGCACAGAGCATACCCAGAGGAGTTGATGCATTTTCATTGCATGATGAATTGTTGTACATAATCATGTACTGGTGTCATCAGACACACAAGAGTCTTTCTAGCAAAGTCTGAAAGAACCAAGATCTCAACTGAATTTCAAAGAGACCAGAAAACTCTCTAGACCATAGTAATGTACTCCTGTGTTATATACCATCTTCCCCCTCCTCCTTATCTAATACTATGCAGTTCAGGGTTGCTAAGACCCT
>QLPN01006555.1:0-11817 GCA_003314395.1 Albatrellus ellisii
AGGTCTTCCACAATCCATATGCAGCACATTCACTTTTGCACAGGACCATGATTTTGTCTCTAGGTGCATTTCTAGTGAGCCACTTCAACAATGCATATAGGATGTGAGGCCAATGCCGACTGTTGATTTTTACCTATCTTATGATGCTGGACATACTTACACATCCTTATTTGTTTTTCTCTCTATGGTCTGAGCTCCTCTTCAACTCTATCTTGCTCTTACTAGATCTTCTTTACCTCATCATCTTCTCACCTGAGCACTTCTGCATGTTGCTGAGGTGAGTATCTCTTCTCATATCTCAACCCTCTTCTGACATACCTGCTCTATGCAGCTCTCTCTTTCTCTGTGTACCCTCTACCATCTGGTACACCTCTTCTCTCATTTTACAGCTATCTCTCTAGGCCTCTGGACTGTTGTACTCTTGGTTCATTTATCTTCACCTGGGCTCACAAGCCTATCTCTACACTGTGGTATTCAATCTGCTGTTTGCCACTTTGCCCATGTTTCAATACTGACATCAAAGCTAAACAACTAAAGAACAGGCTAAAACAAACAAAAGAGACAATCACACTTCAACTAGTGGATATCCCAGATATATAATGAGTAAGAGTAAAACAATAGAGGACCAAGAAGCTACTGCACCTAGTAGATATCCCAGATGATCAGAACCAGGGATAAAATACTAAGTGTTCTACAGTATATATAGTACTGGAAATGGTGCACAGACCAAGCTATACACTATTGGGCATGAAGATGAAAATAAAAGAGAACAACATCATATCTAATAATAGAGGGGACACACATGGGTGAGAACAATCAGAAAGCATCCACAGCAACAATAGGAAAACAGTCATAACTATATCATAAGTGGGCTGATCAGGGATTGGACAGCTGGTGCATGTGAGGCCAACATTTGTCAGCAAGGTCACACAATGTAAAGGAAGAGGGATAATGGCTAACAATTGAGATGTATCACACTTAACAAATGGATATCTCAGATGTATTCAGCTGAAGAAAGAATATGATACAAGTACTCTATATATACTAAAGGAATGCACAGCATTCCTGTGAATGATCAATAAGCAACTTGCACAGCATCTGTGAGAAGCTCTGTAAGTGACTGTGAGAATATATGTCATATTCATATAGTAATTGATCTGATGACAAAATGAGAATGAGTCATATGATATTGTGATAAGATCTACCAATGATCTGATGAGATGAGATAAGATATCTCTTGTAGATCTTGAGCAATAAGGATAAAAGGAATTGTAAAATGAAAAAAAAAATAGTTTGTCCTGACAAATACCCCCTCTTTTGAGGTGAGACAGCTTGATGAGCATATGCAATTCCTGTGGATCCAAATCCTCCTTCACCTCAAACTGTATTATCTAAATTGGTGACTTCATGAACATCAGCAATGGATATATGTTCAAGTATCAATTGAGCAATGCAGTCTCCAGGATTGATTTTGAAATCATTTTTGCCAAGATTGATAATTAGTATTTTCAAAACTCCCCTATAATCAGAATCAATGACACCTGCACCAATGTGGATAGAATTTTTGACAGCCAGACCACTGTGAGGCACAATACAGCCATAACAATGATCTGGTATAGCCAAAGCAATTTGGGTGTCAACCAATTTCTGACTATGTGAGGGAATAATGATTTTCTCAGTGCTATAGAGATCTAGTCCTGCAGCATGCTCTGATCCTTTTGTAGGTAGTTTCACCAATTCTGAAAGTTGTTTGGTGGGTAAAGAACATTTTTGGATAGTGTGGATAGCAAGTGGATGTTTTAAATAGAATTCTTTGACCAGCTTGGGTATGTCTTTGATAATGTGAACAGCTGGTTCGCAGGAATTTTTGTCTTCTGGGTAATGCTTCCATTTGATAAGATACTGTGTCTTGCCTTTGTATTTTCAACTATTCAAAATTGCTTCAACTTTGTATTGTTCTACACCATCTTTGATGACTGGTGAGGGTGGAGTCTTGACAATTTGTTCAGGAATATCATTTGGAGTATATGGTAGGAGTTTGATGACATGGAAGACCAGATGAATTTTCATAGATTTTGGTAATACCAATTTGTATGCATTGTTTGACAATACTTCTATGATTGGGTATGGTCCAATTCTTTTATGATCCAATTTCTTTGTAGGTCTTCCTGATTGGATATTTGTCACATCCAACCAAACTTTTTCTCCAACATTATAGACTGGTGTTGCTCCTTTGTGAGTGTCATAGTGTATTTTCATATCATTAGCTGCTTTTCTCAATGCTGATTCTGCATCTTCCCTCATCCTTTTCATTCCCTCAACAAAATTTTCTACTGAGTCAATAGTGGACATCTTGCCTGGTTCAAATCCCATTCATGGATTTTGTCCAGAGTTCAATATAAATGGAGAATATTTTGTCATGGCATTAACTCTGTTATTGTAACAGAATTCTGCCATTGGTAACCAATTCATCCAGTCTGATTGTCAATGATCAACAAAGATATGGAGATATTATTCTATCTCTTGATTGATTCTTTCTGTTTGACCATCTGTCTGAGGATGATATGTGGTGAACAAGGCTGTCTTGATACCAAGTAACCAGTTCAATTCCTTCATCATTTTGGAAGCAAACTGATGGCCTCAATCAGATAAAATCTTTTTGGGCAGTCCATGATGTTTCCAAATATTGTCTCTGAACAATCTTGCTACTCCTTCAGCAGTTACATCAGATGTTGTTGCCATGATGTGTATCATTTTGGAGAACTGATCAACAACCACAAGTATTGAGTCATATCCCTGGCTATCTGGTAGTTGTGTGATAAGATCTGTAGATATGATTTGCCAGGGATAAGATGGTATTACATTTGGAGTCAGTTCTCCTTGTGGTTTTTTTGTGATGGTTTTGTGTCAGGATCGTCAAGCCTATGGTGGACATCTGTAGCATGAGACCACTGACTCCTGACGTATCCCTGCTCTCCTTTGGAGAGGCTTACTGGGAGCTGCCTTGGATCTAGGCCAAGGGGTGAGAGGACTCAGCCATAGAAGAAGGGGATGAACCAGCTGTAACAAGCTGGAGTCTATTCATCTAGCTACCTAACTACTTATAGTACTATAGAATGGCACACAGACCAGGCACAGTAGCTAAGGGCAGGTCAAGCAGTAACTAAGCACAGCATGTGTGGGAACACAGCTTACAGATGTGCAGCAGCTGTGGGAACTATCCCCGAGAAGACCATAATGACAGTAAGTAAGATATCCAACAAGATAAGATGTAAAAGATAATATGAAGATCTTATCTTATCAGATGATCTAAAGAGAAACAATAAAGAAAGAAATAATAACAGTAGGGAATAAGGTCAGTGATAGGAGTCTGACATTTTGGTTCTCTGGCATATGTCACAGCTTTTGACATATTTCTCAATGTAGGCTGCCATTCCCTTCCACCAAAATGTTCTTGACACTATCTCCAGCATCCTCCAGTGTCCTGGATGTCCTGTGATTGGAGTATCATGACATTGTTTGATGACTTCTGCTCTACAGCTATCTGGGACAAGGATTTTGTCTTTGTACATAAGTAATCCTTGTTTGTTTTGTCCCCATCCTGCAATAATAGCTGTTTTGACTTCATCTGCTGATAATTCTGACCATATTTTGACATCTCCATCTTTCTCCTGTTCATCTGCTATCTTTTGAAGGAGTGGAATGTTGTTTGTCAGAATTGCTTGTATATGGTTTGGTTTGGCAAAAAATTCTGGTTTAAGCAATATCATGTTCTCATTGTTGTTTTCCACCCCCTATTTATGATCCACTCATCTTGAGAGGAGATCTGGTTTGGCTGAACTCTTTCCTGGTCTGTGGGGAAGGTGGAAGTTGAACCTAGAAAGAAATAGAGACCATTGAGCCTGGTGATGGTTCAATTTCTGGACACTCATAAAGTACTCTAGGTTTTTGTGTTCCATAAGGATCATGACTGGACTATCTGTTCCTTCTAGATAGTGTCACCATTGTTCAAGTGTGTGCTAAGAGTGGCCTATTGGTTGGTCTTAGGGAAGGTCTGCTATAATAATACCTCTGGTAACAAGGCAATGAATACACATTTGATAAGTGTAGTAACCATTCCTGATGATGATATAGAGAGTAATTAATGAGATAGTCATGAGGATGATACCACCAATGATTAAATGAAGATCCAGAGTGATGAGTTTAGGATGTCTTAGCGACACTCAAAGTGACTTAGAGATCTTAGACTTAGTTCTTTAGAGTAAAATGAGTTTGTGGTGAGCTTAGATCAAGCAAAGTGTAGGAGAATCCCTAGATTGTGAAGTTGACAAGACTGGGGTTTAAGACCACCAGTCTTTCAACTATTTATACAAATCCAGAGTGCTAAAGATAGTACAAGTAACTAAGGTTCATGAATCAATGATGATTGCACAGCAATCAATGAGATCACATGACATAAGACACATCCATAGGTATAGTAAGTGGCTCAGCCACAAGCATGAAAAGAACAAGAGATAAACAAGGATAAACAAAGGTGAGAAGGAGGAGTCCTTGCTAATTGTATAGTAATAGTCCTTAGCAAGTAAATGTAAATAGATAAAGAAAGATAAAGAAAAGAGGATAAGTCTTATAGTATTTGGAGCTAAGCTCACAGCACAGTATATGAATACTGTAATACTATAAAGGGAAAAAGAGATAGAGTCCTTACTGTTGAGAATTTCATCATGTGTACACTACTCTTTCATTTGCCTTTCACTCCTCCACTATACCAGTTACATACTCAATATGTACACTACACGTACTACACTTACATCTTCTCCTCAGACTACATACTACATGTCCAGGCACTCACACACCACCTACTTCTCCAGGATGACATGCGTCCCCTCTCACTATGGTAATTGTTGTACCCTAAACTTACACTCCACCTCAACCTTACCTACCTTCACTATATAAGATGGACGCTTTACACTACAACTCCTCAGACATCTTACTTGCAGTCTGAGTGAGTACATTCACAAACCCATCTTACAACTACCCTGCAGTGTACTTAAACTACATCACCTCACCCTACTGTGTTGGTGACCTCTCACACCCTGCTGCAGCCATGCTGCTGCCCGTATCTCTTGTGGCCATGTGCTTCTCATATCTACTAACACTTGTATACAATTTGGCTGCCATGGTTGCCCACATCCTGCATGCACACTTACTAAGTAAAGTGGAGCTAAGCTCACACTTGTAGTAATAATACTACACTTTACTAGTAAGTAAGATAAAGAAAATGAGAAAATAGAAAAAAAGAAAAAAGAAAAAGAAACACATTACAAGGTGCCAAAGCAAGCGCCTCATAACAGTGCACATATAACAGCAAGCATTTCTTTGTGATATATGTCATAATTTCTCTCTGCAGGAGAGAGACCTTTGCTGATATATGCCACTGAGTGTCACTTCTCATTGTCCCTCATCTGTGATAATACCACTCCTGTCACATAACTGGAACTATCCACTTCTATGAGGTATGGTCTATTGGGTTCAGGGAAAACTAAAACAGGTTTAGAGCATAATGCTGTTTTAAGGTTTTCAAAAGAATTTTGTTGTTCTTGATCACAATGCCATTTGATGTCTTTTTGTAAAAGTGAATTGAGTGGTTTTGTGATATCCAAAAATCCCCTGATAAAGTGACAATAAAAGTTGGTGAAGCCTAGGAATGAACAAACTTCTGTGACAGAAGTGGGTGTTGGCCATTCTGCAATTCCTTATACTTTGATGGGATCCATCATAATTTTGTCAAAAGAGATTTTGAGTCCAAGGCAATTGATTTCTGTTTTCTCAAATTCACATTTTTCTGGCTTCAAATATAATTTGTTATCATGCAATATCTTCAACACTTCTTCTACTATGATCCTATGTTCTTCCATTGTCATGGTAAAGACGAGGATATCATCCATATAAACTACCACTTTTCCTTTTGCTATCAACTCTCTGAAGAGGTGATTCATCATGGTTTGAAATGTGGCCAGACTATTGGTGAGTCCAAAAAACATAACAAGGGGTCCAAATATTCCTCAATTTGTGATGAAGGCAGCCTTCCATTTGTCTCCTTCTTTGATTCAGACATTATTAGATCCCCATCTGATGTCAAGTCTGGTAAAGTATTTGGCTCCCTTGAGTTTATCAATCAATTCTGATATGAGTGGTAAGGGGTAAGAATTTTTGATCATAATTTCATTGAGCTGACAATAATCTTGAATAGGATGTAATTCTCCTGATTTCTTTTTGATGAAGAAGAATGGAGAAGTCATTGGTGATTTTGATGGCCTAATTCATCTAGATTTCATATAAACTTTTCCAACTCTTTTTGTTCTGTAAACAAACAATTGTAGACTTTTCCCATGTGCATTTTTGCATTTGGTTTTAATTTGATTGCATGATCCCAAGTCCTTTTTGGGGGTAGTTCATCAAATGACTCTTTTGCAAATACCAATTTGAAACTGTGATATGCTTTAGGTACTATGTCTTTGAATGATTTTTTGATCTTTTGTTTTTCTGCTTCAATTGCAAGATCCTGGGATATATTTGATATTGATGATTCTAGTTCTGGATCTCCAATCATGACACATAAGACCTTGTCTTCCTTTCCCACTGAATCTTCATCTTCATCATCAACCTCCCTCAATTCCAGAACTTCCTTCTTCTTCTTCTTCTTCTTCTTCTTCTTCTTCTTCTTCTTCTTTGATTTGTGTTCCTTCCATTCTGCTACTACTCTGACATGACATTGTTGTGGACATCTCATGAATTTTACTCTGCCTGTCTCCCAGTCTATTTCTGGGTTGTGGATTTTTAGCCAAGTTTCTCCTAGGATAAGATTGAGCTTTCCTAGTCCTGTGACACAGAAGGTTGTTCTTTCTGTATGGTTTTGAATTTTGACTATAAGGTCCACTGTTTCTTTGATGGAACCTCTTTTGTTTCTAGTTCCATCAATGTTGTAGACTGGGATTGCAACTGGGAGCTTCTTGGTGTTTAGACAATTATTCTTGATGAACTCTTTGTCTATATAACATGTAGTTGCTCCTGAGTCTACCAAGGCTTGAATTGTGATCACTTGTCCATCCTCTGGTTTCTTTACTTCTAGTTCTATCATGGGAAGTTCCACTCTTGTTCCCATGATGGTGTGCTTTTCTTTTGTAAGAGAGGGCATACTCTCTGATATCTTTTCCTTTTCAGTCCTTTTCTCTGGTGCAATGTGATTAAATATTTCAACTGGATCACATACATTGGCATGGTCAACAGTGCCATCATCAGGTGTAAGTACTGAAAAGCAATTGGACAAGGTAGCGACATCTACTACTTGTCCCTTCCAAAACCTGCTTCTTTCATGATTTTCTTTATCACCTCATCATTGAGCATCTGTGCCATCCCTCTGATCTGCTCATGAATCATACATAATTTCTCCTTCTTCTGCAGACAGTCTCATGATATATGCCCTTTTTCTCTGCAATTGAAGCAGATGATTTCCCAACATCTGTGAGGCTCACACTAGACAGCGAGGTCACAAGAGTAAGAGGAGGGGATTGGAGAGAAGAGGAGACAATACACTCAGGATGAAGTCATGCTATCAGGCAGATATCCCAGATGTATAAAGCTGAAGAGCTATCTACTACATAAGAGTTTTTATACACTACAGGAATCAGTGCACAGACCATGTGCTGTCACTGTATGGCAGGTGTATGTAAATAAGATGCACAGCATCTGTGAGAAGTATCAATAAGCAATGCACAGCATTGCACAGTATCAGTAATCAACTATGAGAATATGAGTCATGTGTGTGTAGTAATTAGTCCAATGATGAAATAATTATGAGTCATAGATGATCGTGATAAGATCTACAGATGATTTGATAAGATGAGATAAGATATATCCTGTAGATCTTGAGTGATAAGATCAAAAGAAATCATAAAATGAAAGGAAAAATAAATGTGTCCTGACAACATCTTTGCACATGGTCTATGTCCATTGGTACCATTTCATTACTGGCTTTGTGGCCAGAGGGATTAGCAACTGTTGCAGGGTCATTTGCATTTTGATTGTAGCAGGGTCCCCAATTTGAAGATCCTCTATCTGCAATCAATTGCTTGAATTCCCACATGTGTTGATCCACACTCTGAGCCATTTGCTGCAATTGTAAGTACATGGTTGGAGGGGGGTTGATATTGTAGATTCTTTGCAGCAAGTCCACATTTAGTCCTCTTTTGAAGCAGCTGATGAGTGCTTCATTGTCATATTTTGTTTTTGCTGCTATCAAGAGGAATTCTGTGGTGAATTCTTCTGCTGTCTTTCCCCCTTGGTGTAGTTTGTGGAGTTGTTGTTGCACTGTCTGGGCTTCATCTAGATCTCCAAATTGTGCTTGAAGTTTCATGTTGAATTCAACCCAATTTGCAAATGGTTGTGGATATGATGGATTGTTTGGGTTGATTTCATGTAGTCATTGCTTTGTGACTACTAGGTTTCTCCATGCTTCAGTGCTTCCCCCTATCATGTAAGATAGGGCATAAGTGATCCTGTCACTGTCTGACCACATTTTGTTTGCCACAAAAACCAGGAATAGCTCTTGTATAAAGGAGTCAAGCTTGTCTTGCTTCCTTGAGTATGGAGTAGGAGATGAAACTTTTACCTGGTGTTGGGCAAACATGTGGCCCATGTGGGCAGCAGATGGGCCAGAGATGTTTGTCAAAGGTGTTGTGTGGATTTGGGGGGTGGTCAGCATCAATGTTATTCTGGCCAAGGAGTTGGTTATTTCAACTAATGTGTTCCCCATTTCCAGTTGATGTTTTTGTGATTCCTGTTGCATGACCTTCAATTGTTCTATTTCATGCCTCATCATCTCCATCATATCCTCCATGTCCAATATCCTGGTAGTGAGTGGATTTGTGGTTTCTATCCTTTCTTCTGATGAGTCTTCTATAATTTGTGCTGGTTCTCTTGCTTGCCAGTTGGAGGGACCACTCATTGCTCTCCTTGGAAGATGAAGGCTTGGAGGAGTGAATTGTAATATGGGTTGGTGTAGTCTCCATAGTTAGGAAAGAAATGCCCAGGGAATTCTTCAGGGTGATTGTTGTAGTATGGGTTATGTTGCCTGAAGAACCAGATGGCTTGTTGTTGCCTATAGTTATAGGTGCTTCCATAAAATTGGAGGAGTAAGAGGTATTCAACATGTTGATTGGGAGCAGAAGTCAATTGCCAAGCTCAGAGCTGCAATCAAGGAAATTTAGGAATGTAAGTAACCTGATCCTTATTTGATGTATTTTAAAACACAATGCTCATATCATTTTCTGAATCAGTGATGTCAGATGCCAGGAATAGATGCATGGTCATGCCAGGAAAAATGTGTGTCTTCATTGGAAAGATGGAGTGGATCAACAAGCTCCTGATCAAATACAATTACTTATCAGGCTGCTTACTGTTTACTTATGACTCATTCTCTCACAGATGCTGCACATCCTTACTGATGCTGTACAGTGCTGTGCACTGATGACTGATACTTACCAGAGGGCCTTATGCCATTGATAGATAAGCTGTTGGCACCCATCTACCATACCCACCCTAAAGACTCCTACTATATATACTGTACAGTAGCAGGTGGATATCCCCAGCTTGATACATGTAGGATACCTACTATTGCATGTTAGTTCCTTGTATTCTCACCCCCCCTCCCAATATTATTTCACCTTCCACTCTTGTGCATTGTAGTGGCTTCACTTTAGCATGCACCTCACACAATCTAACTATGCAAGAACAAAGAAAGATCAAATGGAGTAAGGAAAGATCAAATGGAATAAGCTGTGGGTCAAGCACAACTGAACCCATGTGAAAGTCTAATGGCTATAGTAAGGGGCTATTCTGAAGGAAGTGAGACATATAGATGAGATATGCTGAAGTTCTACTTTACACTATTCACACTTTCACACCTGCACCCCACACTTGTTATGTAATATGGTTTGTGTGCACTCCTTTTCATATATTAGAGTATCTCTAATGGCATGTATTTACCAAGTGGACATCTTCATCTCTTATCTTTTGTCTTAGCTTGCTCTGTCTTTACTCACTCAATCTATCTCTTTATGATGACAATGTTCTACCTCATTCTTGTCCTCAACCTTCTCACTGTTATCTGTCAAACAGGGGGAAAGGACATCTGAAGAACTTCAATTATTGTTTTGTGATGATGTATGTGTAGTACATATATGTTTAATTGTGCTATTCAGGATTATGCACATGTCCCAATCTAACATGACTTCAATTTCAAAACAGGTATACATATTCATGCTGATAAGGGAGAGTGGGTTAGGCATGCCTACAGTGGATATAGAGTGTGCAGACACAAGTAAAGTGCTGCAATGTAGCAAGAGTACATCAGACAAGTGTGGAGACATCTAAGTAGAAGGATACAAACCTGCAGCAGATATAGAGTGTGTGGACACAAGCAAAGTGCCACAACATGGTAAGAGTACACTGCAGGGCTGTAAGTAGAGGTAAGAGTTGGTGGAACTCACTCAGACAATTGTGGAGATGTCTGAGGAGTAGTGTAGGGATATCATCTTAAGTAGAATCTGTGAGTAGAGTTCAAGCAGAGACTAAGTAAGTAAAGTACAAGGACTACCCAATATGTGAGGGACATGCATTGTGTTGGCATAGTAAGTGGTGCTCAAGTGTGAGGAAGGAGTAAGTCTGAGAGCATGGAGGTGGTGATGATAAGATAAGATAAGATCATGATGTGGTAAATAGCATGTGTATGAGAGAAGCCAAATGAAAGGTATAGTGAAGCACATGAATGTTCAACACATACATAGTTAAGGTCAATGAAGGAGACTAGTACATAGATTACTGTTGAGGTATATGTAACAATAAGTATAGTATTGGATGATGTAGACATATGTTTATGAGAAGAATCATGTGTGGTTATTTCTGTGCTTTATGTAGAGGGTTGAGTTGAGGTTGTTAGAAAACAATTGGTATGCATCCTACTATGTTGAGAAGCAACAAGGCAGGTCAATTGTGTTGATTTTTACCTATCTTAGGATGCTGGACATACTTCCATATCCTTATCTCTTTTGATCTTTACAGTTCAGGCTCCTCTCTAACTCTATTTGGCCTTTACTATATCTTCTTTACCATGTCATCATCTAACCTCAGCACTTCTGCATGTGCTGAGGTGAGCATCTCTTCTACTCTCTTAGCTCTCTTCTGACATACCTGCTCCATGCAGCTCTCTTTCTTCTGTGTACCCTCTACCCTCTGGTACACATCTTCTCTTATCTTACAGCCATCTCTCTAGCTATCTCTCTGGCTATCTCTCTAGCTTTCAAGGCCTCTGGACTGTTGTCCTCTTGGCTCATTTATCTTCACCTGGGCTTACAAGCCTATCTCTACACTGTGATGTTTCATCTGCTGTTTTCCACTTTGCCCATGTTTCAATAAATTGTGTGGAATGTAACAATAAGGATGATAGCTGGACACTTGCAGAAATGTCAAGAAATATAGCATCTGGGGAAGTGGCAATGATAGAATGTGTTCCACAGGGTAGTAATTAATGCTGATACTGTTATGAGGCACTTGCTTTGGCACCTATTGAAGGAGGTTACTTGGAAAGAGCATGGCCAACTGTAGACTGTAGAATGAAAAGAATATATTCTCAGTCTCTTCATAGAAGGCTAAAGTGGTAAACATTATAGTACTGTACCTGTCAAATGAAGAGAATATATTCTACAGGAGAAATAATGAGAAAACATATAAGACAAATGGCTTAGAAAGTAAGTACTG
>QLPN01006561.1:0-10034 GCA_003314395.1 Albatrellus ellisii
TGTTGCGTGATAATTCCCCTTTGTTAGTTGGGTAGAACTTCTTTCCAAATTGGTCCTCGAATTGTTTCCATGTGAGCATTGTAGAGGAAGTGGTGAGCTGATCAATGATTTGTCCTGCCCATGTTCTGGCAACCGTTCCTTCTTTACAGAAAGATAATGCAAAGGCGATTTTATCTGTATCATCTTTGAAATTCTTGGTAAAGAAATGGAGTTTAACTTTTTGGATAAAGTCTTTGGCGGTGGATTCGGTTCCAGAAAACTCGGATGGCTTATTGAGTCATGGTTCTTTGGAGGAAGCGGATGACGTGTGAGCCATTCTTGATATAGTTGATTGAGTTCTCGTCGGGTTCAGGTGATTTGTTGTTGTTGTCAGATCAATTGGGTTTGAACTCGTAATTCCGGAGGTGATTCTTGATTGAACGAAAGGGGTGGACGAGGTAATGGTTTTGTCTCCTGAAGTTGTCGCTTGAGGAGTAAAGAATGTTTCCACTTGAGGAAGTTGTTCCTGAACGTTGATGGGCGTTCTTGGTTCTGGGGGTCCTGATGGAGTTCTTGTGCGAGATTCAGGCCTTGATCTTGGGATAAGGCTCTGTCAGTATTCGGGGATCATGGGTAATGAAGATACTCGTTCGGGATATACTTCAATGTAATCATAGTCCGATGGGTTCTCAGAATGCCAGCAAATGATAACTTGGTTCTCGTCTGGGTCGTCGAAGGCTTCGTAGATCCACTGGTTGTGTTTGTCGTAGAATGTAAATTCGTCTTCTTTATTGGTATATTGTTCGAGTGAGACGGGAATGTGGTTTCCGAGTAGTTGTCTATGTTGTTGACAAACATCGGTATCTAGCGAGATTTCTTGGTGGATATTTGCTGAAAGAAGCGGTGTATTGATGGTAATTGGATATCCGTTATGGTATGCTGTTTGAGGTTCTTGACTGGTACGAGTGAAGTAAACGAGTTGGTTGTTGACGTAAAAGAGTTTATTGGTGCTGTCGTATTGGAGGTAATCGGGCCACAAGTGGTCAGTTACTTCTAGAGTGATAGCATTGGCAGGGAGAAGTTGTTGATGGTAATCTCCGTGGAGATTAGAATCCGTGGTGAGGGTACATGCTTCCTAGAAGCACGGGTGGTTGTTAGGAGGAGTGCGGAGTCTTGTCAAAGTGCTAAGAGTGGCCTATTGGACGGTCTTAGGGAAGGTCTAAAATGTTACTCCTGGTAACCAAGGTTTGGATATTGGCTTGATGAACGTAATAGAGGTTCCGAATGACAATGAAGAGTGGGGTTATTGATATGGTTACGAGGATGATTCCACCAATAATGATACGAGGATCCAGAGTGACGGGTGTAAGATGTCTTAGTGACGTTTAGTGACTTAGAGTTCTTAGACTTAGTTCTTAGAAAGTGAAGTGAGATTATAACAAGCTTTGGTCAAGCACAGTGTAAGGAGAATCCCTAGATTGCGAAGTTGACAAGACTGAGGTTTAAGACCGCCAGTTTGTCAACTATTTATACCAAACTAGTGATCTAACTATAGTAAAGTTGCACAGTAATGCGCAGTAAGTAAACAATAGTGCGCAGTAATGCACAGTAAGTATGCGTCCATGTGATGTAAGTGGCTCAGCCACAAGCACGAAACGAACATGAGATAAACAAAGGTAAATAAAGCACGAGAAAAGGGAGTCCTTGCTAATTGTATAGTAGTAGTCCTTAGCAAGTAAATGTTGTAATAAATAAAGAAAGATAAAGAGAGAAAAAGATAAGTCTTATATAGTACCTGGAGCTATGCTCACACTTAAGTATGTAAATACTGAAGTACTATAAAAGAGAAAAGAAAAGATAAGTCCTTACTAAGTAAAGTGGAGCTAAGCTCACACTTGTAGTAATAATACTACACTCTACTTAGTAAGTAAAATAAAAGAAAAAGAAAAAACGAAACTGTTATGAGGTGCCAAAGCAAGTGCCTTGTAACAGTTATCACATGCCTGCCTGCACCCCTTTATGTTTCATATGTGCACCATATATACCTCTTATCTATCAATCATGTATGTGTTAGTCACACTTAGATAACTGTACCAAACCCCTATATATACCCTAGCTAGAAGCTGATGAGACACAAGTCAAATTTTACTGTTAACTACAGTAAGGTCCTTCCAGCACTCCTCAGCTGTACACCCCCCCCTGTCAGGACATACTTATTTTTCTTTTCATTTTATGATTTATTTCAATCTTATCACTCAAGATCTACAAGAGATATCTTATCTCATCTTATCAGATCATCTGCAGATCTTATTGTGATCATCTATGACTCATTATTATTCACCATCAGACTTATTACTATACAGATATGACTCATATTCTCACAGTCACTTATTGATGCTGTGCAATGCTGCACATTGCTTACTGATTGTTCTCACAGATGCTGTGCATCTTACTTACATATACCTGCCCTATAGTGACAGCACATGGTCTGTGCACCAATCTCTTTAGTATATAGGGCACTTCTATAGCATGTATTCTTTAGCTTTATACATCTGGGATATCCACCTGATAGCATGACTTCACCCTGAGTGTATTGTCTCATCCTTCGCCAATCCCCTCCTCTTGCCATTGTGACCTCACTGTCTAGCATGAGCCTCACCCCCCCCTGTGAGTGCAGGCTTGGGCAGGCTAAGAGAACCAGGATGATAAAAGTGATATTGAGTGACATAAAGGTAGTGTCTGCAGCAGAGATAGTAGGCATGAGTGCAGTAGGCACCATGATGTGGTAGAGAGAGATGCTGCAGGTGGAGTGAGGAAGAATATAAGACGTAGATAGGGAAGTACTCACTCAGACAATGTGAAAGACATCTGAGGAGTATGTATAGTGAAGTCTGTCTTATGTAGTGTTGGGTAGGTAGGATTGGAGCAGAGATTGTGAGTAAAGAACAACAACTACCTGATGTGGGAGGGACACGTGTTGTCCCGGAAATGTAGGTGGAGTGAGAGTTGCTCGGTCTTGTAAGAAGTCCGAGGGGTGATGGTTGTAAGTATAGTACGTATGTAGTATGTATAACATATGTGTGGTATGTGAGTATCCAGAAGAGTGATGGAGACGATGTGAAGCAGTGTCAAGCGAACGTACGATTCAGTTTAACACCCCCCCCCCCTTTATACCTGGTAGTCCCAAGCAGTATCTGCAGTCGTATAGTCAGAGTATACTCACTCTAATTGAGATAGATCCTCATAAATCCATACTGGGTAATAGGAAACAAAATTGGTGAACAATGGATTGCTGAGCAGGAACTTAACAACCTCCAGCTGCTAAGAGTGGCCTATTTGACAGTCTTAGGGAAAGTTTGCTATAACTATACCCCTGGTAACAAGATAGTGGGTATGTTGACAATTATGTCTTATGTAATACTTACTTTCCTTTTTTGTCTAACATACTGTACTCACACACATACATATGGACACATATGCATACACACATCCTACTGTACATAGCACTCTGGTCCATGCACAGATAGGTTTACTATAAGTAGTATATGCATACATCTTACTACAGTAGTGAACAATCCTAGTTCAACTCATGCACATGGCCTGCCTTTGACAGGGTATGCACTTGATAAGCATAATAAACATTCCTGATGATGATGAAGAGAGGAATCAATGAGATAGTTGCTAAGAGCAACCTATTGGATGGTCTTAGGGAAGGTCTGCTATAACGATACCCCTGGTAACAAGGTAGTTGATACATGCTTGATAAGTGTAATAACCATTCCTGATGATGATGAAAAGAGAGGTCAACAAGATAGTGATGAGGATGATACTGCCAATGACTAAATGAGGATCCAGAGTGACAAGTTTAGGATGTCTTTTAGTGATGCTTAGAGTGACTTAGAGATCTATGATCTAGTTCTTAGAGTGAAGTGAGTTTGTAACAAGCTTAGATCAAGCACAGTATAGGAGAATCCCTAGATTGCAAAGTTGCCAAGACTGGGGTATAAGACCACCAGGCTTTCAACTACTTATACAAAACTAGACATCCTAAAGATAGTACAAGTAGTTAAGGTTCACAGATCAACAATGATTGTACAGCAACCAATGAGATCATGTGACCTGAGATGCATCCATTTTGAGCTAAGTAAAGTAGCCACAAGCACAAAGTGAATGAGGAATAAACAAAGATAAACAAAGGTGAGATAAGATGAGTCCTTGCTAATTGTAGAGTACTAGTCCTAAGCAAGTAAATGTTATAATAAATAAATAAATAAATAAATAAAAGATAAAGACACTTTATAGTACTTGGAGTAAAACTCACAGTGCAGTATGTAAATACTGTAGTACTATAAAGAAAAGAGATAGAGTCCTTACTATAAGTTGGAGCTAAGCTCATAGCTGTAGTTAATACTACACATATATTAAGAAGGTAAAAAAGAAACAGAAAAAAGTAAAGAAACCTGTTATGAGGTGCCTAAGCAAATGCCTTGTAACAGCAGGTGCTAAGAGTGGTTTGTTGGACAGTCTTAGGGATGGTCTAATACAGTGCTCCTGGCAATGAGATGGTTGTGGTAGGCAATGTAGACATTCCTAGTGATGATGAAGATAGGGATCAATGATATAGTGATGAGGATGATGCTGCCAATGACTAAATGGGGATCCAGAATGATGAGTTTAGGATGTCTTAGTGATGCTTAGTGACTTAGAGATCTTAAACTTAGTTCTTAGGGTTTTGAAGTGAGAGGGAGGCAAGCTTAGATCAAGTGCAGTATAGGAGAATCTCTAGATTGTGAAGTTGACAAGACTGGGGTTTAAGACCACCAGTCTTTCAACTACTTATACAAAATGGAGTGTCCTAAAGATAGTACAAGTAGTTAAAGTTCACAGATCAATGATGATTGCACAGCAATCAATGAGATCATGTGACTTGGTCACATCCATAGTAAACTACAAGTAAGTAGCCACAAGCGTGAAATGAACAAGAGGTAAACAAAGATAAACAAAAGACAAAAAGGGTTGAGTCCTTGTTAATTGTATAGTAATAGTCCTTAGCAAGTAAATGCTATAAAAAATAAAGAAAGAAGGAAGATGCCTTATAATACCTGGAGCTAGGCTCACACTCTAGTATGTAAATACTAAAGTACTATAAGGGAAGAGATGAGTCCTTACTAAGTAAAGTGGAGCTAAGCTCACAGCTGCAGTAAATAATAATAATACTACACTTTACTAGTAAGTAAGATAAGATAAAAAGAAGAAAAAAGAAAAAGGAAACCCATTACAAGGTGCCAAAGCAAGTGCCTTGTGACAGCAGGGGGGCATTAGAATGATATTCATAAAATCAGTTTTGGCATAAGTCCTCTATGGCCTGTGTTGCCTCTGCCTGTTGTTGCTGCTGCAGGTCATTGATATACCCCAATACTGCCACACAGTCATGAAAGAATACCTTGCAATTTGAGAGTGGGTGGTTCATGTGGACCATCAGAGCATGAGATGATGAGAATAGGCATGAGCACCCTGGGCATTGATGGTATGCACAAGAGGATATATTGTATAGCACAAACAAAAAGCATGAACATGCATGGCTTGTGGAATTGCAGAACTAGGGCATGCACAACCAGATGGCATGTGAGAACCTAAGGTCAACTGTTCCTTGTAGTGTAACTCAGCAAACAATGTCTTACCTTCCAACCACTCTCTCTGACCTTCATGGCATCTTCAGCTTTTTCAAGCTGGCCTTTGTCCACCCCCTTGTCTCCATCACTTCAGGCCAAAGTTGCCAGAGCATCATCCCAAGGACTTGGATTCCCTACTAGTCAAACTTTGTCATGTCTCCACCACTATTCAAATTGTTGAGCAGTGCTAGTGCCAAAATAGTGACTTGGCTTGGGTTTGAACCAAGGACCTCCCTTACTCCAGGTGGGTGCTCTAACTGAGCTACCAGGTCTTAGTTAAGTGAGGTGCTATTAGCATGATGTGAAGCTGTACTACAGCTAGTTCCTGTCTAGATAGTTGGCTACTTTGAGCTGAGAGATTGACAGGGGAGTTTAGCTCAATAAGCACATGGTCAGGTATTTGACCTTCATCTTCAATACAAATATGTCAAGAGCCCATCTGTATACTCCATCTCAGCCTTTCTCACCAGTGTCACCACTGCAGTCATGGCCCAAGGTATGTCATGATTACTTACAAGAGATATCTCCTCACTTCACTCACTTTTGCCACAGGACATATTGCCCATTAACATTGGTGATCTGTCAGCAGTCTTCCACAAACCTTGGCAGATCACTCTGACTAGTGCAAGCCCACCATGATACACTCTGCATAGAGAGGTCATGGGCAACAAACAAGGCATTGGAGCAGAACATTTCACTGCAAATCCTCAAATGGAGGATTGAGGAACTCAATACTGTTCTGAGATCACCAGACAACAATACAATATTGTTGAAATTCAATCCTACATGGATGACCAGGGTATTCCACTAACAGATTTAGTTGAAGAGTTATTGTATCAGTGTATAGTGATGTCTATTTGATGTAGCCTTTGTGTACCTTGTATATACCATATGTGTTGAGTCATCCTCATGTTGAAGTAAAACTGTGTGTACATTACATCTTGTTTGGCTTCATCCTACTTGCACTATTTACACATTACATACATACATTACCATCATCTCCTCAGACTTCCCACATCCTGCCCCACTCACTTTACTGGGATGATGTGCATCCCTCCTACACATGGGTACTCTTGTATTTCACTACTCTACTCTCCAATCCAACCTTACCTGTTGGCACTATATAAGATTGACACTTTATTATACAACTCCTCAGATGTCTTACTATCAGTCCAAGTGAGTACTTCCTTACCCCATCTTATTCTTCCTCTCATACTCCCCTGCAGCTCTCTCCCTCTATTGCATGTGGCACCTACTCTGTCCACATCTATCTCTCATTGCTGCAGGTTTGTAGTATATACTCAGACATCTCATTGAAACATGGGCAAAGTGGCAAGCAGCAGATTGAGCATCACAATCCAGAGATAGGCTTGTTAGCCCAGGTGGAGATAAATGAGCCAAGAGGACAACAGTCCAGAGGCATAGAGAGACAGCTAGAGAGATAGCTAGAGAGATAGCTGTAAGATAGAGAAGATGTGTACCAGAGGTAGAGGGGTACACAGAAGAAAGAGAGAGCTGCATAGAGCAGGTATGTCAGAAGAGAGCTAAGAGAGCAGAAGAGATACTCACCTCAGCACATGCAGAAGTGCTGAGGTGATACAAAGAAGATATAGTAAGAGCAGGATAGAGTTTAGGAGGAGCTCAAACCATAAAGAGAAAATAAATACCAACAAGATGAGATAGAGATAAGTATACTTAATGGGTAAATAGTGTGATCAGCATCATAAAGTAATGAAAAAGGTAGAAAAGCTCTACCACAGTGGTACAGCACTGACACCTAACAAGAAGAAATCTTCTGCAACAAGAGCAGCTCCTAGTTCATCATCGAAGTCCTCCACTCTACAAAATCCAGCTATGCAACTTGTCCAAACCCTCACAGATGTCTTGGATCCTGAAGCCTGAGAGAACAAGGTGGCTTTACAAGTTGCCAAGGGCCACATACAAGCACTCCAGAACTAAGTCACCACACTCTCCCAGACTGCTGAAAAGCTAGAGAGAAAACTGTCAATAGCACAGACTGCAGCTAATGACCAGTGTGCTCAGGCTGATCATCTGAGTTGGCAACTTGGTTTCATGAACACAGTATACCAAATGCAGCTCCCACAGTCTTCTGGTCCCCCATCTCTAGTAGCTCAGATTCCACCCCTCATCCAAAACATGGCCACAAGTCCCATACCTGACATCAAGTTTGATTGGGATGAGATAGAACCTATGGATCTTTGGTCATTTGAGCCAAGTCTCCCAGCCAATGACTGCTCCTTTGTTCAAACAGGGGCAGGGATGCAAATGGCAGACACACCATGACCAGATACAAATAGGCTTGCAGCCACATGAAGATAAGCATGCACCAAAAGGCAAAAGTCCAGAGATGGTACATCTGAGGAGGAGTAGATAGAAGCATACTGCTATGAGGCACTTGCTTAGGCACCTTGTAACAGGTTTTTCTTTTTTCTTTTCTTTAATTTTACTTACTAGTAAAGAGTAGTATTATGACTACAAGTGTGAGCTTTACTTAGCAAGAACTCTATCTCTCTCTCATTTCTTTGTAGTACTACAGTATTTATATACTGTACTGTGAGTTTTACTCCAAGTACTACAAAGACTTATCTTTTATCTTTTTTATCTTTATTTATTTATTTACATCTACTTGCTAAGGACTATTACTATACAATTAGCAAGGACTTGTCCCATCTCATCTTAGTTTATCTTTGTTTACTTCTTGTTCATTTTGCACTTGTGGCTGAGCCACTTACTATATTTCATGGATGTGTCTTAGGTCATGTGATCTCATTGATTGCTGCACAATCATTGTTGATCCATGAACCTTGTTTACTTGTACTATCTTAAGTACTCTAGTTTTGTATAAATAGTTGAAAGCCTGGTGGTCTTAAACCCCAGTCTTGTCAACTTCGCAATCTAGGGACTCATCTATACTGCACTTAACCTAAGCTTGCTACAATCTCACCTCATCCTCTAAGAACTAAGTCTAAGATCTCTAAGTCACTCTAAAGCATCACTAAGATATCCTATACTCGTCACCCTGGATCCTCGTTTAGTTATTGGTGGTATCATCCCCATCACTATCTTGTTGATCCCACTCTTCATTGTCATCAGGAACGTTTACTACACTTATCAAGTGCATATCAACTACCTTGTTACCAGGGGTATTGTTAAAGCAAATCTTCCCTAAGACTGTCCAATAGGCCACTCTTAGCACATACACAGAGTAGAGGGTATAGAGAGAGAGAGAGAGCAACTGCACAGAAACAGGTAGTGTCAGAGAAGAGTGAAGAGTGCACAATAGATGATATACCTCAGCAAGAGTATAGAGTGCTGAGGTGGTATGACAAAAGAGCAAAGGAGATATAGTAAAGATGACATAAAGTTGAAGAGGAGTCTGAACCATGAAGACAAAGAGATATCCCAAAAGGGAAGGCAAAGGTGGAACTATATGAAGGGAAATAAATCCATGTGATATACCAGTACAACATGTAGCCAGTGAAAGAGAGGATGTAGTAAGAGAGAAAGCTGAAGATGTACTCAGTACATATGAGTAGGGTCAGCATTGTATGGTAGGTGAAACTTGACACCCTTGACTCCAAAGTATTGAATTGAACATCAAGACTTGGAGCAGAGAGAGCCTCAGGGTCTCAGGTCAGAGACTCACCAAGTCATTGCATCAGCAACTTGTATGTTCACTCCCTTATAATCTACATATAGTATGGACCTCATATTATGCCAAAAGCAGGCCCTTCACCTCATTGGCAGCATATCATGCAGCTAGGCTCAAGCTCTGACTGTCAGGCAATACCCAGTTCTTCCGGTTTTCACTCCATCCCTGTCAGGAGCAAGCTGTCTCTAAGTCCTGGGCTGGCACATGGCTGTCCACTATGGCCAATATCATCATTCCCAGACAAACTTGATTGCAATGCATTCACAGGTCCTCTGATACAAGGGGAATCATTGAACCTAACCACATCATACCTTCAAGACAAGGCCACTGGCTTCCCTCTACCACCAGTGCCCCAAATATGAGGCCTACATTACCTTCCTTGTCATAGATGCTTGATGGCCACTGCATTGATGTCCCACCCACTGGCAGCCAGTCACAAGATTGCCCATTTCTACAATTACCCCCAACCATATATTCAACACCACTCAGTACAGGAAAGAGGGATAAAGGTAAGGAATGTGCTCTTGATTTCTAGTCAGATACAGATGCCATTTCATCATCCCTTTTGTTACTTTGCTCATATCCCAAAAACAAAAACAAAAACAAAAACACATTCATTCCATGGTTCACTTTCCATCCTTAACCACACTAGTGTAAAAACCTGTTGCGTTGCAACATTGAATTATAAAGCATCATCTGTGAAAGTATAC
>QLPN01006564.1:0-16907 GCA_003314395.1 Albatrellus ellisii
GTTATGGACACAGACTCATTTGTGGCACCCGATCACTTTCAGTGGATCCCACTTGGGTGGTGGGAATGCCTACCAAAAATGAAGTGACCACAGCCATGCACTGGTAGAGTATGGGAAAACATCCTGCAAGGGAACAAAGGCATGACACTAGATCACAGGTGGGTGATTGAGCGATGGGAACACATCAAAGGTGCACTCTTACTGGGTGAGTCTTAGTGAGGGTGTCAATAGAATGCATAGACAGTGCACGTGTACCAATCATGGTGACAGATGCAAATGAACTTTGATATGATGGGACATGGGACTTGAAAGCTGTATAGCCAACGCCTCCAGCAATCCTCTTCTTAGACATGTGGTTGGATGAAATGAAGGTCTGGCACACTACTTATACTTGGCATTATAGCAGATGGAGCTGAGTCAGGAACAACACTGTGTGTTGGGGGGGCAGGGTGGGTGTGGAAAGGGACTCCAAATATCTCATCAAGATCCCAGTAATGTCTCATCTGTACTTTATACTGGTTCTCACTGTGCCACACAGTACAAGCTCAGGCCACCTGTATTTGTCTGGGTTCATCACGGTACATTAATGGGGGTTGCAATCAAGGATTGGCATGTACAAGCACTATTACCACTTCATGTCAGTCAGAGATGGGATTCTGGAATGGGCCATCCTTACTGAATATTACTGAACTCCTTTTGACCTAATTTTGGCTTGCTTTGGTGTTGACTCTGAGCCAGAGTTGAGGCGACATGCACTGCTTCCTCAGTTGACTTGGTCATAATGCACACCAATAGAGCAAAGCTAAATTACTACAGCAGAAGCAAATATCGAGGTGCGTTGCATAGATGGATTACCGTTGTGATATGGGCTTATGAGAGGTTCATACAGGCAGTAAATAGATACTACACACCAACAACATGACAAAGTTTATTTACCAAATAACTTGAATTGTGGATAGATAACCAGTGTACCTTGAGCCACACATTGAGCAGGTGGCAGAGAATCCAAGTCATGTGATGAATAGAAAAGAAAATATATCATGGGAAGCCACTCATATCACAAAGTGTTGATTCGATGTATGGACAACAAGAGATGATATTAGAAGTTGTACTGTCCGATGTCTGAAGGGTTGATGTCAGGGAGCTGACATCAAGGGAAGTCATCAAGAGTGAGGAGAGCACAGAAGGTGCCCCAAGTGAAGTACAGAGTTTAGCCACCACTGATCAACAAGTGATTGCTGAAGTGTGCATAAAGTATGCAAAACAAGCACCCTGCATGCTTGTCTTGTTGTTCTTGGTGTGTGTCAGCCATCATCGATGGAGTGAGGGCAGGAGGAACTGGTGTTTGGGCAGAAATGGTGCAGGTGGGTTGGAGCCAGCTGACCATGAAGTTGTAATCGCTGCATAGAAAAATGGTCCTTGTTCCCACATTGTGCACATGTGGTGTCTTTGGAGGGGCATCCCAGAAGGCAGTAGACAGTGGGGAAGGTCAGAGAGAGGGGTAGAGGGTGCTTCAAGAGAACAGATACAGCATGGTGAGCAGCTCAAAGGTCTGTGGTCAGTAAGCTAGCTGTTATTAATGAACTGCAAAGTAGCACCTGGGAAGTCTGCGGCGACTCCATGCAACACAGAAATAGTCTGTGCTTGCTCTGCAATGTGCACCCTGCCAAGTGTAGGTCTAGGCTCCTTCACCAGAACCAGTTGTACTGCTGTGCATGCCCTGGAGTTTGTTTGCAGGTCTATCATGCACTGAAGCATGGAGGAGGAAACAACATACTGTATGTCTTTGGGTGCCCCATGCATGGGAAAACACACACATTCCCCTGCAAGGGCTCACCCACCCTTGCAGCTCCCCTGCTCTGGTGGGGCCAGTAAGTGCTCAGTAAATCCACAAGATAGTAAAGCCAAAAAGTTAGGTTTTTGGCTTGATCATGTAATGCATTGTCCAACCAGGACAAGCTCAGTGTGACACTGGATGAGAAGAACCAGGATGGACAGACCCAGCATCTTGTGAATCAGCCATTATGATCCAGGTGACTTGAGCCTTCATTCAAAAAAATGAGCATCTGCACAATTAGATCATGTACAGCATAGGTTTCGCAGTTACGCAGATGGAGCAGTGTGTCCTGGGGAGCTGGTCCGAGATTGTAGCATCCAAGGTTAGATTGCTACATTGATGCATGTATAGAAAAATGATCATTACTTCAACAGCTTTCTGCACCATTTCTAAAGCATCAATTGCAACTCAAACACTGTGGTGGCTCAGCTTCATGCCACCTATGCGACTGACAACTTGCCAACAAAGAGAATGATTTTGAGACCAACAAACCCAGGGCTGTTGACCTGGAGTTGGTGGTGGAGCACTAAGGTGAAATGCACATTAATGGTAATACCACACACACTGCATGCGAGCTAGGGGGTCAGCATTGCTCAACCCCAAGAAGCCGTGTAACTAATGGCTTTCACACCCAAGTTCATCTGGAACATTTCCACAGACAATTATCTGCAAGATAACATTGTGCAATGATAAGAAAAAGAAAGAGCTGGTGCACCATCTTGCATTGCATTGGTGGTAAAATTGAGGAATGAATAAAAGGAATGTCACTATTGTAGTTCTCGGGGACAACCATGATGGATAGCAAGCATCTATGTGTTGGGCTGATGGCTGAGAAAAACTTCTAAAACAGCAGGGCTTATGTCAGTCTGTCCCCCTTGTTCCTCAGTACATAAAAGACATGCAGCCCAACTCCTTGCTTTTCTGACCTTTCACAGACATTTCATGACTTAGATCCTCGACAGTTGGAAGCAGTCTTGAACATCATATACGTTTGAGGAAGTGGCACAAAAGCGCAACCACAACAAATGCACATCCAAGACTACATAACTGCAGTTGGGCCATAGTACAATGAGGCAATGAGGAGGACTGACAATAGCCCAGGAATAGGCACAGTGAGGAGCAAAGGATAAGCAACATTGGATGGAGATCACAGTAAGCATGTGACTGACAAGATGCAGAACCAATCCATGGTCCATTACTAGTATGTAGTGAGGGCAGCAGGTGTGTTCTATGTACCCACTGCAGTGAGACCCTTCTATGAGATCCTGTGTGCTTAGCCACTGGGAATCATGTGGTGACTAGACAGATGCTATGTGCAGCACCTGCTGACCTATTGTTGAGGGACCATGACAAGCTGCAATGAAGGCCCCCAAAGAACAAAATAAATTCAGGGATGCCCACAAGGAGGGAAATGCTCCCATAACCAGGGACAATCTCAATTGTTTACCCAGTTCACCTGCAGGGCTTAGTGTCAAGCCAGCCAAAAAACCACATGATCTCAAGATGAGGACTGAAGTGCAATCCCAGGAATCCAAAAAGTACTACTGCTACTGGCCTGGTTGTAAGATGGTCCTTAATTGGCTAGCAGATGTGGTAAACAGCTCACATGTTGGGGTGAGGGTTCAGTGCTTGATGTGTTGTAGGACCCGCAGCCTCCTGGGCAGCACAAGAAATCCTACAGGGCAGGGCAGCACAAGATGTCAAGGGATAGCAGTAGGCAGAAGGAGGAGGGGGATGGGGAAGAGGAACATCAGAAAGGAGCAGGGAAAGTGGTGAAAGGTGAACAGGTCTTGAGTATCCCAAGCCTCCAATTATGGAGGGGATGAAGAGTGGGTATGTTTTCTGCTTTTCCTTTCAGATCATCCCCTATACTTCGTTTATTACCCATACCATACCTCATTCATTACCTGTACCATACAGGTAATAAATGAAGTATATGGTACAGGTAAACAACAAAGTATAAGACCAATCCAAAAGGGGAAAATGGAAAACATGTGAGTGAAGAAGAATGCAGAGATGTGACCAAGGTCTTGAGATTTTATAACCTGATGCTTATATATGGCCAGGCTAGATAGGTATAGGCCATACCTGCCTTGGCCACATCATTAAAAACATGACAAACATTCCAGAACACATTATTTTAGTGTATATAGTTCAAGCTGGCACTGGACCTGATCACTCCCTCAGGTATGCAGAGCTCCTGATGCTAAGGAAAGCCAATCAATTTACTGATTGGGAGGGTGTGACCAGGGGTGCCACAAGGGCTCTCAAGTTCATACTTCTCTAGAATAAGCTATTGTATTATATATTGGAAACCACAGCAGCATGCCCCAGCAGACATGTGCATGCACATGCAAATGGCAATGCAGCACAAGGGCAACACACAGACATGCTTGGTTCAGGGTTGATACAACTGGACTCATACATGCTAAAAAAATTATCTCACACATAGTCCTTTCCCCTCAGTCTTCTATGAAGAGATTGAGAATATATTTCTCTATTCTACAGTCTGCCCACTCTCTCGAATGAACCTCTTCAATATTATATTATATATTCCCATATTTTTCAAGGCCTTAGAAATAAAGAGTACATGAGCGTATGCAGAGCAACAACTGACAAATGTATAGTAGCCCCTTGTCTTCACCTGAAATTGTACAGATGATTATTCCTGCTACCGATGGGTAGTGGGTCTTACTGAAGTTTAGAACTGGCTGCCCGATGTAAAATCTGACTGACTTTCAGGCCCTCTCCTTGGCTCATTCAATCATTTTGATCAAGTTACAGCCCCCAATCATCAAATTCACTTTTCACTTTCCGACTTGTATGCTATGTTGCTGCTGACCACAGTTGTTCCACAATTGATAGTATCCCACTAACAGCATCATTATGTCACTTGCAACTTCTCCCTCTAGCCTTCCTTCTCCCTCCTGCTCTCGCCCACACTCTGCCGCATTGTCATTCCCCAAGGTCGATTAACCGAGTGGTGGCTATCATTCTGCTGCATGGCCTCTTTCAGGATGTGGTACTGTAAAAAAGAAGAGAAAGGCAACTTTCATTATCGCCACCACTTGATCAACAACTGTTATCATGTGATTTGGAATTCTAACTTTCAACTGCTATCTTTTGTTTGTCCTTGACTGTGCAAAAAAGCTTTACATCATATACTAGCTATGTACCATATTACACATTTTCTAGCTCTGACAGAGTTAGTTGCTTGCCCAGAACATTGAAATATTCTTTCATGACAGGAAAGTTGGCATGACACATTCAATGTCCAAAAGTATGCTGGTCATGTGAAACACAAATTACTGTTAAAAGTCAACAACTTACAGATCAATAGCCACAATTTATTTCATCATTGTAAATAGGCAGGGGCATATTCCACCTGTTGCTATTTATTTTGTTGGGTTGTTGAGAAAAAGCAAGTCGGCAAGCAGCTACCTAGCAAGCTCATGAGTGAAATTGTCAGAAGCAGGATATGCAACAGAGAATGGGAAGTGGGGAAGGGCAGCCAAGACAGAGATTCTACAACCTTGGAACACATAGTTGGATGGTGGGATGATGCCATGCCAGTGGTTCAGCCTTGCAAAGGCATTGTCCTACCATGCATACAAATCATGGCTGATGTGTCTGGACTAGATTGCGAGCCATGAAAAGGTGACAAGGGCAGAGCAAGTGCACAAGTCTGTCGGCAAGGTACAAAATGAGAGTGGAGACACTTACTGTGTGACATCCATGATGACCACCATGCAGATTCAGTCCTCAAACCTTGTATTCCGCATTGACACATTAGCATTCAGAGCAGAGTAAGGGGGGGGATACCAATCTGCCACAGATAAAGAAATCATGATGGTGCCATATCCAGCACTTGGCAAGTAACGACACGGAACCATGGAGTGACAATGCATGAAATATATGCATCACAGCTGTAAGAGACATACTCAGACATGAAGTGGAGCTGAGAGGGTCATTGGTTTCCATGGCAAGCCAGGGTATGGTGAAAAGGCATCCAATCAATGCACCTCATAATAATACTGTGCACATACCAGGAGCACTGTTGGCAAGATCATCACCTAGCACAGATATTGTTGACAAGTAGAGCAAGACAGGCAAAAGGGGATGGAGAGAAAAATAGACATGAAGAGCAAGATGGTAGATTTCTGTGGCTCTGTACTGTGAGCACAGAGAGATGTACACTGCAGGGACAACATGGGAATGAGATTAGGAGCTGAGGAAGAAAATCAAGAAGGAAAAACACAGTGAGCAAATAGTGCTTACTGTACTTAGTCATAATTGCTTATCATCTTTGCCCTGTGACTGTCCTGGCCATTGTCAGTAATGAACCCACATTGTAGACAGCTGGATCTCTTCTTCATAACTTAGTTTCCAGCAATGATACTCTCGTCACCAATATCCACAAGCCATGCCTTCACTCACCACTTCAGGTTTGGGTTTAGTGTGAGTGATTGGGTTAGGGCATCAGATCCACAGAACAAAGATTTCTCAGCCAGACTGAGGACTGTCATCACCGCCAACAAGTTCTGCCATTATGCTGAACCTCATGGCATATCACCTCCAGGATGATATAATTGGCATTGTGAGGTAGGTAGTCCAAGTTTCATAAGGGGAAGTACTAGGAAGTGATATGGCACATTGCGGCCAGGCACCACAAAGACCTGGTGAGCAAGGCCAGGCATATGCATCCAAGAAGCAGCACAGATGTGTAGTAGGTGGGTGCCATGAAGGAGACAAGGTGGGGCCCCTACACTGGGGTGCAGGTGTGAGTGCATGGCACACTCAGCACTGCTCTACCAAAAACTGACCCTCCCATGTGCCTCAGACTGCAGCCTTGTGCTTTGCATTCATACCACACATCAGCTGGAGTCTTGTGTTGAAATCACAAACCAACACATGTACCACTTACTATTTCCTTTCTAGGCAACCTGGGAGAAGCTGACATGCACACAAACTTTTGTCTTTTCTCTGTAGAAAACATATGATAAATACCTACTTGTCGATCACTCTGCTACTATACAGTTCCAAGCCACAGGTGGTTTATCTAGCCTGTTTACAATACCCTGCCTTTTTTTCCCTCAGTCCTCATGTTGTTTTCAAGACTGAGGTGAGATCTTACTTTACACTACTTTAACTTACTTACTGACCGGTATCAGTGCTTTTGTCCTTGATCTTAGGACACTTTTTTGGTGTTTCTTGTGCAGAAGAGTACCTGTTTATATAACCTTTGTTATTGCAAAATCTTGAGCCTCCCTGGTCACATTTCTCACAGAATATTCCTTCCCTAGCATAAATATCAGTACTCCAAGTCATCTGTAATAGTCTTCTTTGAGTTGCTTTCTGCCATCCTGAATCTACTACTTCATGACCAGCTGGGCAGTGCTCGCAAATACAAACTGCGACTTCTTGCCCCTCCCCTCCCACTGATGACCTTGAATCTGGCATCACATGTGCAAGTGTGAGCACCCCCACCACATGTTCACAGAGCCAGTCATGCCATTCACACTCCAACACAGCAACAAGCCACAAAAAGACCTATGTAGTGCATGCTCAGTTCCTCTTTGAACTGAACACATATTATACATTGTTAAGTCACACAACATTAGACTTGTCTGTCACATCGATTGACTGTGTAACCTGCTTCAATGCATCAATGTCTCACTCCATGGGCCGAGCATGTTCAAAAAGTGTACATAATGGTCTTGACAACTGACTGGTCATTGCCACTGATCTGGACAGCTACACCAATGGTGGGAATCTCAGAAGCCCTGGGATATAATATCTCTTGCATGGTGTTTTCTCTACTGAACAATCTGGTTGTGTGGCTGAAGAAGTTATTCCTCAATTGGTTTAAGGATTTGACATTAGTGTCAGCCTCACTTTGGCTGTGAATGGGCCAGGATCCAGCTATGGGAGGTGGGGTGTCTGGGACATGGCATCAAGAAGCAGGTCCACCTGCTCTTAAAATGCAATCACATAATGCTCCTTTGACAGTCACAGATCTGCCATCATAGACAATGGTGTCTTCCCCATATCCCCTCAATACTGCCCCACATGTGCTGCTGACGACCTTGTGCCTACATCTTTGGAGACTTTGTTGAGGGTGCAAGAGGATGTAGGTCAGAGGAATGAGTGATCACTCCCACTGACATAGACCTTTAATCCAATGGTGGCCTCTTCCTGATACTCCCTGAGCATCACTGATGGGGACCGCAAGCATGCACTCAGAGTGTGCAAGAGTGCTCTCAAGGATGGTGATGGTGTGTACACGACCTATGGGTTGCTGAGCATTGTCCCCTCACCACTGACACAGAGTAAGCTGTAATACATCGTCTACTTAATGATGTGTTCCATAAACCTCTATGTTCCTCTGTCTGCTGATATCATTCATCCTTGAATCAGTGCAACACTCTCCCCAATGTTCACACTTCACATGAATCCACTGATCCTGTCGCATCGCACGCTTATCACAGCATAATCCAAAAGCCATGTTGGATCCATATTTATGTCCATAATGCACACAGAAAATAGCACACCTATTAAGTTTTAATACTCATGATTCTTTTGCTGTTTGCAGTTGGTCCATGGGGTGAAACTGTACATCCATTTCTTGGCTTGATCTATTTACAAAGTGCTGTCCACTTGAACTTGTATTGTGGGCATTCATGTTTGAAGTGAGCCAGCTAACATGCAACTTTGGGCCTCATATCTCATATGATATGAACTATGTCAATGTGATACTTGCAACCACTCTAAGGCTACTGATCATGAGGCATGAGAATTGACTCTTGACCTAGATGTGAGTTGCCTACTGAGGTGTGGACTAGAGTGTCCTTTGATGCTCAAGGCCAAGACTAATCATCTATCAGATGAAGTCCTCACACATGGATACTGCTGCTTGCCTACTAATATATGTCTGACTTCAGCATCAGGGCACAGCACTTTTAGAGAGCTTATTTGTGCATCTGTGGGTGCAAGGCCCATGTTCTGATGGAGTGGTCCAAGCTGCAGGGCTGGCATGGTGTCCATGACATATGCAGCTGGGTTCTTCTCAATATCTATTGATTAGTAGACTTGCTGACATGGTGTAGTTGTGAGCACTGTCCACCCCAATATGAGTCTGTGGCCCAGAACATGCTGATGAGGGTTGTCTAGTGCATGACAGAAGGGGAGCATCATTCCATATGTGACCCTGCAATTGTGCTTTGTTCTCAGTGACAGCATTTCAGGCATGCATGGCACACTTACATCAGAATGATACTAGGGGCGGCATTGGATGCAATATCAGACAAAGAGGACTTCTAAGCATCCAGAGGCTGCATACCACCTGCCTGCTCATCACCACTGAGTGTGTATTACCAGGGGAGCATGGGGGCCTTGCTTGTGGCCATTGCTGGATCCCATGTTGGGCACATCTATGATAGCATGTAGACAACGAGGACACCAGTGAGCAGCCTGTACCAATCTGGAGTTTGCAAGAATAGGATCAATGAGGCAGAAAGAGAGATGATGTAAGGCAGGAAGAGCGTACACTAGGGAACGCTTCACACAGCACTTGTAAGTACAGCCCATCAAGATGACCATGAAGGGAAGTCATGGCAGATGCCATCCATGTAGACATCACGATGTCGAGCTGTTGCTTCAGGTTACCAGTGTTCAGATCTTCAATGAAATTGGCCATGGTCACCATGAAGATAAATAACCCATTCAACTGCATGACCAATTGACCTATTTCATCACCTGGTGGCCAGCACTCAGTTCATAGTTCCTAGATGTGCATTAGGCACGCAAGGACAATGATGAAATGTGCCTAGACAGGCCTGTATTCCAAATTCTACCATGGACATGCTCTCAAGCTGTGTCAAATTTTCAGCCATAGCTCAATTATCAACACTGATGGAATGCCTACCAAGAAGCTGTCTACAGACCACTTGAGCTTCCAGTGGCATCCTTGTCACTGTTGAGAACACAAATGAGCTTCTGCTGCCATTTTATCCACTGAAGGCTGTCCACCATATCGATGACTGAGCTGGGAGAGGGCACTAGACTTCACCAGCATGAATATGGTACAGAACAGAGGTAATCTAGACAATTCTCATATGTGCTGATGGAGTGCAGGCTGACACACTTCAGCATCTTTCAGTTTGGCCTGGAACATGGTCACAAGGTTGGAGAAAGACATCTTCAAGTTCACAATGTTGTCTGCATTCTGCACTTATTTCTGTCTGGAAAAATGAATGGTGACTGAGATACTGCAGGCTTAGGAGCAGGGAGGGCCACACCTTGACCATATCCATAAGGTTGACAAGTGACAAGGTCTACAGCAGACTGCAGAGGAGAGGATGCCAAAAAACTGAAGGACCGGTCATTGTGATGAGGTGCTTGAATGCCTTGCAGAGTGAGAGTCAGTAATCAGAGAAGATCAATGATAACACTGTCATAAGACAGTGCAGGACTACAGAGTACAAAGATGCTAGTGGTCACTGTCCTAGAGGGGTGGATCTGGAGTAAGTCCTCATCGATGGTTGGGAGACAAACAATTGTCTTGAAGATGATGAGGGTGTGAGCACCTGAATGTGGCAACCGTTGCAATGTGTATAACTTAGTACAAGTGCATATGTGAGATACACTGGCAGTTGGCAGAACAGGCTTTACAACAGGTCATAAGCAAGACACTCAAGGTCTGGGCCAACTCTCACTAGGCCGAATTATGTTGGGCAGCCATCTATGGGATGTCCCCTGAAACTGCGACTGATGCTGTGTCCTTGCTCTGGGAAATACAGACAACAGACTGAGAGTGCTGCCTATGAAGCAGTGTCAACACTAGGAATTTTTCAACTGTGGTGTGTCTGCAACTAGTACTCTCGAACAACACCAGCCCTCAGGCTCCATGTCCAATCAGCAGTGCATTATTTGATTGATCATATGGCAGCTGCCAGTGCCACCACTTAAACAGCAAAGCCCATAACTATCAAGATGATGGTGTCAGGTGCAATTGGTGGTGATTTGTGTTGTGTATAAGGTTTGCAGCAGTTCATATAGTACAGGTGACACTAATATTACATGGGTGATATGTGAATGAGGGTCCCAGAATGAATGTGCAAGTATTGGGCCTTTTGTATGTCACAGCTCATTGAGAGAGAAAAGAATTTGTTAATCTTTCCTGAAACTGTCATCTGATTTCTGACTTACACTGGATGTCTTGTTCAATATTGAGATCCCAGATACACAGGATCCATAATATGTGTTATGGGACCAGCAATATCCACCATACATGCTGCATTCCCAAAGCGCTGCAACCAGGATATTGCCAAGGTGTACTCAATTTTGGGTTCTTTTGTTCTTCTACATAAACCCAACACTTAGATGCTTGAAGTCCATCATTGTTGTCCCAGAGGACTGTGATAGTAATATTCTCTCCCATGCACTAGCACTATTTCTTATCATTGTACAATCCCAGATGAGCTTAGGTATGAAGTCCATTGGGTACAGGGTTTCATGGAGTTGATCCCCCAGCTCACATGTGGCATTACTGTGTATTTCACCTCAGGTTGACCCCAGGTCAACAGCCCTGGGTTTGTTGAGCTAGGAACCATTCCCTCCTTTGTTGTCAGTTGTCATTCACATGGGTCACCTCAAGCTGAGCCACAACAGTGTTCAAGTTGTGGTCAATGCTATAGCAAGGGTGTGGGAAGCTGTTGAAGTAATCATCATTTTTTCTACATAAGCATAAATGTGGCAATCTAAACCTCAGTCCAATTCCCCAGGACACTCTGCTCCATCTGTGTAATTGTGAAGTGTATGCCATATGTGACCTCATCAACCACGTGCTCATTTTTTCGAAAGAAGGCTCTTTCAGCACCCTGGATCATGGCTACTGATTTGCAGGATGCCAAGTCCATCCAACCCTTTGGCTTTCCACTCTCATTTACTGAGTGCTGACCTGTTTTGCAATAACAAGGTTATAGATACAGGTGTTCTTCTGCACAAGAAACACCAAAAAAGTGTCCTAAGAACAAGGATAAAAGACACTCAGTCTCGAAAACACCACAAGGACTGAGGGAAAAAAAGGCAAGCTATTGTAAACAGGCTAGATAAACTGCCAGTGGCTCAGAACTGTATAGTAGTGGAGTGATTTGAAAAGTAGATAGTTATCATATGTTTTCTGTGGGGGGGAGGTGGAAGTTTGTATGTGTGTCGGCTTCTGCCGAGTTGCCTAAAAAGGAAGTAGTAAGTCGTGCATGCACCAGTTTGCAATTCCAACAACCTGCCCTGCAGGAGCGATCCTAGCCTGTTGAGGAGTGGGTGAGTGGGAAGGTGTGCATCTTCCCACATGTGGAATACCATTTTGCAATAAAATAAAATAAAATAAAATAAAAGTTAAATACAAGTGTTGTTCTGCACAAGAAACACCAAAAAGTGTCCTAAGAACAAGGACTGAGGAAAAAAGAAAGGGCTATCATGGGTAGACTAGATAAAATACCTGTGGCTTAGAAGTGTATAGCAGTGGAGTGATCGAAAAAATGACTGTAATCATATGTTTTATTTGGAAACTTGGAGACGAAAGTTTGTGTGCGCATTGGCTTCTGCCGAGTTGCCTAAAATGGAAGTAGTAAGTTGTGCATGCACCAGTTTGCGATTCCAACATACCCAAAGGCTTATAGTAGGTCGTTTCCTCCCTTGTGCCTGTTAGACCTGTAAACAAACTCACGGGCGTATGTAGCAGTACAATCTGTCCTAGCGAAGGACCTTAGATCAGCACTGGGCGGGGAGAAGTCGCAGACAAGCAAGTCGGTGTTGTGTGGAGTCGCTGCGGACTTCACAGTGTGCTAATAACAGCTAGCTTACTAACTATGATTAGGACTTGGATCACAGACATGTGTCCCCTTTGAGCCTCCTTCCACCCTGCCACCTTTCTCCATGCCACCACCTCCTTCTTTGTCCCTGCTATCCCTACCCTCTACACCACCACTACCACCCCCACCTTCTACATGGCACCTACCACTTTCTACAACCATGCTCCATGCTACCACCCACACTGTCACCACCTCCCACACCCCTGCTCCCTCCCATACTGCAGCCCCCTTTCATCTGAGGGTCAATGCATCGCAGTATCACACATCGAGGGAATTGTTCAAAGTCCGATGTTACTTATCCTTTGCTCCTTACTGTGCCTATCTCCGGACTACCGTTGGACCTCATTGTTATTTCATTACGCTCTTCTCCCGCTGCAGTCCTACACATATATGCTTCACCCTCGTTGTGGTTGTGCTCTCTCGCACCATCATCCCTTCTCCCACAACGCATATGATGTCCAGAACTGTGCTTCTAACCATCGAAAACCGAGGTAATGAATTTGATAACATGTCCGCCTCAGATAGCGAGAGGCACAAAAGGCATTAGGTTGGAGTGGAGGAAATAAGATGGACACCCATAAACAGGTCACATAACTCTCCGTTGTGCAATCGGTCAGTATAATTCTTTCCATTGTGAAGATCAATCACAGGGCAATCACGCGTACTGTATCAACTTCCAGTAGGCCTCGTGTTTTAGCATGACAAAATGCTATGCGAATGGGCAGCAGCATCATGCAGAGTTGCCTCACCATCGAAATCTGATTGCACACGATAACACCCTGGCACTTCCAGCCTGTCCGCAAGGCTTGAAACTCTCAATGAGAATATGGCGCTCCCGCAGCAAGAGATGTAACATAACTAGCCACCGATTATGCCCTCGATGACGTATGGCTAGAGCCTGAGCATCACGACGAATGCTTGCGTTGCGCATTACCTTGAGTTGCGCATGAACTGCTAGAGGGCAGCATGGGCAGGTGTGGCACCTGTCTGTGACTTGACGTCCAATACGCATTCAATCTCCTCAGCCTTCAGATCACATATCAACCCTACATCCTACAAGTTGTCGTAGATATTGGTATCCTCAGCTTACCCCCCGCACATTGTTGCCGTTGTAGCTCAGGGTGTTCTCATCTCAGTCTTGCAGTACCTCAGTGACCATTGGTGTCTACTGGACCGAAAATGGCACGGTGTCGCGAAATTGAGGACGTCTTTCTCCAATATGCTCCAGTGCAAGATGCTGGACACGCGCTCCGTCAGCGCATACAAAACTTGCATAGGGTTCTATTCCATTCTATGTTTGGACCGATGCAATATAATACTCACGTGGCTCGTGCGGCTTGATCGTCAGTATGACGGACGACCGCCAGCAGATCAAGCAACAGTAGAGTTTGGCCCGCGTTCTTAATAGAGACGAAGATGTCGCTGGAGTAGAGGCCTATCGGTGGAAATTTAAGTGGTGATTTTAGTATGGCTGAACATGTGATGTGACTCGAGAGTACAGTTATGATGGTGCTCTGAGCCTGGGGTCTGACAGGTACATAGTCATGTCACGCATGGACCTTGTGTGTTGGAATTGCGTGCACACACTGACCTTCCATTTTAGACAACTCAGCGATTGCAGGAGCGCGCCTCGCGTCTTATCTGGTTGTATGATTTATTATCCTTTTGTCTTACTAATGCTGCATGGTTCTAAGTCACCCAATGGTCAGTAGAACCTTACCATACACTTTTTTGATATTTCTTTTCCCTCAATCTGCATGTTCCTTTCTTGAGGCTGAGGTGAGAACCTTATTTCGGGCTATTTACTTCACTTTACTGATGTACTACATTAGCTGTGCTTTTGTGCATGAGAAACAATGCGGGCCTTGCACTGCAAGGGAACGAAGGCCTGACACGATATTACAAGTGGGGCGATCGAACGATGGAGACATGTCAAAGGTGCACAATTACTGGACGAGTCTTAGTGAGGGGGTCAATAGAACGTATAGACAGCTCACGTGTGCCGATAACAGTGACAGTCATGAATGAGCTTTGATCCGACAAACCTGGATACGAGAACAGAGTAACCTGCCATGGACTCGTCCTGAAAGGCACCTTGAAATGCAGAAAACAAAAGGTTTGGAGAGGACAAAGAGGTAAAAGCGTGATTACAAGACTGACATTATATTTAGGAGTAGCTTGACTTTGTGTTCCGGTTGCTGGAGACATTCTGCAATTTCAAGATCCAACAGAATCGTACAATAAAACAAATGGGGTGTGCGAGCATGTCAGAAATTGATATTCTGCGTCGCCTAGATCTAAGACACTGTGGACGAGCTGAGTCTCCGGTACTTATGCTGGTCAATTAAAGGCAATGCTGAACCATCAGTAACACGTTTTTGTTTTTTTGAACTTAATTACAAGGAGCAGGATCGCGTAAAAGCACCGCCAGGTTCGTTGGACAGATCATCTAGATTTTCTCTTGTATTCCCACTTTCAGAGCGTATGCGTATGCCATGGTGTGGTCTCCTCAAATCCCATCCCGCACGGTTGTCCTCCCAAGGTCTCAAAAAGTTATAAAGCGACCGCATGGAGCGTCGAGGAACCATCAGTCTCGTACACCCGTCCTGTCTACCACTCACATCCTTCCATGTACCATAATTACAACAATTTCGACTCCTTCAATCGATTTCCTAGCAGCCTAGTGTCTTGGTTGGAGGATGGGCAGCCGTTGCCGTCCACCAGCAACCAGATGTTTAAAACCTTCCCCTTCCCTAAACCACCATATGACGACTTCGAATTGCTCTTGAGGTCTGTTGTCTCCTTACTCGCAACCCAGTCATCAACGAGTGATGTCGTAAGCCTTCGATGGGTTCCCAGTCGATTGTGTAGCCAACTTACCTTCGTTCACCTCTAGAACATCCCCCAAACCTCTTTCAGGCTGCAAGGGAGGCCCAAAACAAACTGAACAAATTCAAGCGCATCGATGGGACGTCCAAGTCGAGGTATCCTGCTTCGAAGAACACTGCAATGGACGTCGGCGACACCACCTCCAAATGTCTCACCATCCAACCCATCCGCCTTCTCAGACTGGCCGAAAAGGGCCAGCCATCAATACCGCGACAGACACTCATCTGCACGGTACAAACCCAGTGTATCCTGCGATTTCTACCAGCGGCGTTGGTGCACATGCCTCGCGATATCAAGCACAAGGATATAGCACTGGTGAAAGATCAGTACCACTGTCCGACCGAGCAATACCCCTTACGCAGCCATTTCCGACCCATCGTCTGGTGCTGGATACCCACAGCTATCGCAAGACTCTCGTCTCACGCACGGCCAGTCGCGGAGTACTGCCGCAGCAGTCCCTTATGCTAACGAGCAGCCGGGCTATGATAATGGAATTATCCTGGCGGAGGAGCGCTCGCTTTTACCCCAAGTGTGTCGTACACACGAGCGCACGGGCAAAGTGCTTTCAACCCGAGACCAGATACACATGCGTGGCTCAATGGGGGTAGATTTGAAGCTAGTGCCTCGGCCCTGACTCCAAATTTCGACCCTCCGAAGCCATCCTCGATAACTCTCGAGGAATTCAATTACTTGCAGAAAAGAATACAGCGGGAACCCCATGCCAGCACATCAGGTATGCAGCCAGGGAGGAGCCAGGAATGTGATGAAATGTGGTCGGGCTTTGAGTATCCCAAGATGAGGGGCCTCCCGCTATGGAGGGGATGAAGAACGGGTACGCATCTGGCCTGGCTATATATCAGCCTCGGTTTAAAAAACCTCGCGACCCTTGGTCGTGTCTCTGCATTCTTGCTCACTTACATGTTTTCCGCCTTTCCTCTTTGGATTGTTCGTTTATTACCCGTACCTGTCTCGGCATCAATAAAAACGAGACGCACCCTCGAGCACGCTATTTTAGTGAATGTAGTCGGGAATGGGCCCGATCCCACCCTCGGATACGTAGAGCTGCCAACACTATAGAAAGCCAACCATGGCCGTCTGTGGTCCAATGCCGACCCCAACACAAAAATCACGTGCTCTGGAGTTCCCTGGAGTATATCCTGTTTCTTTACTGGGAGCCCGCCTTTCAACATGAATGTCATCTACAACTGCGTTTCTAAGCTTGGATCCCGTCGAAAACAAGGACCACGCGTTCAATTACACGTCTACTTCGAGTAGTGACGGGCGGAAAGACCAAAACGACAAACGATTCA
>QLPN01006578.1:495-56739 GCA_003314395.1 Albatrellus ellisii
GATGTGCAAAATCAGGGGGAGGCAAGGAGGGAGAAGGAGGAGAGGGGGGATGATGGGACTGATGAGGGGGGAAGGGAGTGCATTGTTGGGAGATGGGTGGTTTGGACACAGAGCGAGTCCCTTAAGTATGGTGAGGGGGGTGGTCAGGTGATTTCGGAAAGTGAATAGGTCTATTCCCAGGCTGCACAGGGGTCTAGGTGCGCTTGGCTTTCATTTGTGGAAGTCATCTATTTCCTGTTGTGCATTCCTCAGATTTCCCTGTGGTTCCCATGTGTTGTCTGATTCAGGATATCCCTTCCATTTGACGTGATATTGGAGCCTTCCATTGTTCTGTACCCTGGAGCCGAGGATGGTTTCCACTTCAAACTCCGTTTCGCCTTTGATTATGTCTGGGGGTGGTTTCGTGTAGTTGGGGCCATGTTTGGGTGTTTCCTTGAATGGTGTGAGAAGTGTGACATGAAACACAGGATGGATCTTCCATTTCAGTGGTAGTTTGAGCTGATAATTGACAGGTCCGAGGACTTCTTTGATGGGAAATGGTCCAAACCATTTTGGGGCTAGTTTCATTTTTGGGTATCGGAGTTTGAGGTTTTTTCCGTCAAACTTGGTCACCTTCTTTATATGTAATGAATGTAGTTCCGTGTTTGTCGTGAGAGTCTTTTGTGATACAGTCAGTAAGTTTTTGACTTGCTATTACTTCATCTCTTATGTTTTGTATATGTTGAAGTTGGTTTTGCGCTTCTGGGGCATGAGTGGTGATTGGTTTGATGGTGAATCTGGGTTTGTATCCCATGAGGATTTCAAATGGTGATTTCCTCATGGTAGAATGAACACGATTGTTGTGGGAGAATTTGGCAAAAGGAAGTAAGTCAAGCCAATTAGTTGGTGATTGGTTCCCTACGGCTTGGAGATATTGTTCGATTTCTTGGTTTACCCATTCCGTTTCTCCATTGGTTTGTGGGTGATAGGCAGTGGACATTGCTGATGTAATCCCTAATGCTTTCCAGATTTCTTGAGTGACTTTGGAAGCGAATTGGGGTCCTTGATCAGAGATAATTTTGTCTGGGAGACCAAAACGTTTCCATGCGTGATCTAAGAATAGTTGCGCAGTTTCTGAGGCAGTAATGGTCTTTTTGCATGGTGTAACGATGATGGCTTTTGAGAATTTGTCAACAATGACGTTAATTGAGTCATATCCGTTTATTTCTGGTAGGTCGGTTATAAAATCGGTAGTGACGTGTTGCCAAGGTTCGTGGGGAGTTTTGGTGGGGATAAGTGGAGCTTTGGTGGGATGAGTGTTATTTTTGGTAGATTGACATGTAGCACATCCTTCTATGTATGCTTTGATGAATAAGGACATTCCTGGCCACCAATAATCTCATTGGATAATTTTGTATGTTTTCCATCTTCCTGGGTGTCCTGCTGGGGTCGAGTTGTGGTGAATACGTACAACTTCTTTTCGGAGTTCTTTGTTGTCCGGGATATAGACTTTTCCGCGGAAGAGAAGGAGTTCATCTTCATAGTTCCATTCTTGGATGCCTTGTATTAATTTCTGAGGTCCAAGGTTTTTTATTTTCTGGAACGTTTCTTGGGAAAGTGTGTTGGTTTTCAGTTGTTCGATAATTTGTTGTCTGATATCTTTTGATCGTGTGGGTGTCAGGTGTCTTCCTGTAGCATTTATTCGGAAAACTTTTGGATTTAACACCGTTATGTCGGAATTGTCTGAAATTACCCCCTCCTCATGGTCTGGCCTCCTGGTCAGACAATCGGCTTTATTGAGGGTGCCAGGGTGGTGGGAAATCGAGAAGTTAAATCAAGAAAGGAATAGACTCCAGCGAGCTTGTCGTCGGTTAAGTTGTTTGGCTGTGGAAAAGTATTTGAGATTTTTGTGATTGGACCAAATCTCGATGGGATGAGGGCTTCCTTCGAGGTAATGGCGCCACGTTTCTAGGGCACGAATGATGGCAAGGAGTTCTTTGTCGTAAATGACATAATTACGTTCTGGTGGAGTCATTTGTTTGGATAAATATGCGACAGGGTGCCAGTGGGAGTCTGATCCTTGTTGGGATAGGATGGCTCCATAATTGAAGTCTGAGGCGTCGGTTTTGAGTTTAAATTGGGCATCAAAATCAGGTATTAACAGAATTGGGGTGGTTGTAAACGCCGCTTTTAATTGATCGAAGGCTATTTGACAGGGTTCTGTCCATTCCCATGGTTGATCTTTACGTGTTAGTTCCGTGAGAGGTTTGGTTAATTTGGTGAAATCTTTGATGAAGCGTCGATAGAAGTTTCCAAACCCTAAAAATGATTGGATGTCTTTAACCCTTTTTGGGGTAGGCCAGTCGGTAATTGCCGATAATTTCTCTGGATCCATGTGAACTTGATCGTGGGAGATGATCATACGGAGATATTCAATTGATTCTTTCTCGAAGAAACATTTTTCCGGTTTTAAAAATAAGTCTTCATTGATAAGACGTTGGAGAACTTGGCGAACTAATTTCCGATGTTCCAATAGATCGTTCGAAAAGATGAGGATATCGTCCATATAGATGATGACATGTCCTGTGGTGATAAGGTCATCAAAGAGGGCGTTCATCATTGATTGGAATGTAGCTGGGGAATTTTGGAGTCCAAAGAACATTATGGTAGGTTCCCATAGTTTTCCATCGGCGATGAATGCAGCTTTGTGTTCGTCGCCTTCTTTGATGCGTACATTGTTATAACCCCATCTGAGATTGAGTTTGGTAAATATGGTAGCGTCTTTGAGTTTATCGATGAGTTCTGGGATCAGGGGTAAGGGGTATTTGTTCACAATGGTTCTTTCATTTAATCTTCGATAATCTTGGCAGGGACGTAATTTGCCATCCTTTTTTCCTACGAAGAAAAATGGAGCCACCCATGGAGAGTTTGATGGGCGAATGTATCCCTTTTTGCTGTTTTTGGAGATGAATGTGTGAAGGGCTTCTCGTTGTTTGTTATCGATGGGATATGCTTTTCCGGCATATGGTTCTATGCCAGGTTTTAGGTCTATGGCATGATCCCATGATCGTCGTTTGGGTAGACAAGTAGAAGCTTCTTCATTAAAAACTTTTCCTAGATCATGATAATGGATTGGGACTAGATCCATTCCTTTTCCATCACGTTGGTTGTTCATGGCGATTTGAGTGGATAGGGTGGTGCGAAATAGATCTAATCCATCGATTATCCATTGATTCTCCATTATGATTTGATCTTCTTCTTCTGAGAATGATGGGGTGATAATACGATTGATGTTATGATTTTGTCGACATTCTGATGGACAACGTGAGAAGGATATTGAATCTTTAGTCCAGTCTATATTGGGATTATGTTGTCATAACCAGTCAGTTCCTAGGATGACGTCTTCTTTTCCTAAATCAGTTATATAGAATCGGTTTGTTTCTATATGGGGTTTTGCATTTGCTTTCTTGATTTCTAAGGTGATATGACAGGTATGTGTGATATCTCCTCCAATATTCTTTGTTCCGTCGATATTTTTTACAGGTATGTGGCATTCAAGTTCCTGGGTGGGTCGATGGTGTTGTCATACGAAATCTTGATGTATTAAGATTCCAGTTGCTCCACTATCGATTAATGCTTTGGTGGCGACTTTCTGATTTCTTATGGAGATTTCGATTGGAATGTGAATGGAGGGAGAACCATTGTATTTCGAGAATGATATGTACAGTTCATTGTCTGAATTTGAGTTCCTGCTTGCAATGTCCGAATAGTAATCAATTACTCCTTTGTCTGTCGCTGACTTAGGAGTTCTTAAAAATTCTGAGTTGTTCTGAAGAGGTCTTGCATTTCCACTTTGTCTTTGTCGGATAATTTCATGAGGGCACGTGAAATGGTTATCATGGGGTCCTCTTCTTCACGTTCTTGAGTTCCCCTTATTGCATAAGCGGGTTTGGGTGTTCCGTAGTTTTGGTCACATTTGACCTTGCATTCTCTGCCGAAATGTCCTTTGATACCACATCTGAAACAAGCTCCTTCTCATTTCCTTTTGTCACGTTCTTCGTCAGATAATCTTCCATTTCCAGTAAACCCAGCATGTGTGAATACTTCTTTCTGGAATGTTTCCATGGGAGAGAAGTCTTCTATTGCATGAATAGAGCAGGGGTTTAGTTTCCTTGTATGGGATTCAATATCCCCTTTGAGTAGATCATCGGGGTATAGGAATCGTCCGCCTTGTCCAGATCGAACACTGTTTTGGAAGTTGTTGTTGGATCGGTTTTGATCTAACCTTATGGCGAGGTTTTGCCATTCCTGTAAGGTAGTAGGTAACACGTCCCTGGTTGTCATGATGGTATCCTTGATGTCTTTTCTAAGACCGTTCTTAAATTTCTCGATGTTGGTTATGTCATTATAACCTGTGGTGTCGGCGATGGAATTGAATACTGTGACGTATTCTGAAGCTGTGCCTCTTCCCTGGACTAGCCTATCCAGGTTGTTGCGTGATAATTCCCCTTCGTTAGTTGGGTAGAACTTCTTTCCAAATTGGTCCTCGAACTGTTTCCATGTAAGTGTTGAAGGGGAAGTGGTGAGCTGATCAATGATTTGTCCAGCCCATGTTCCAGCAACCGTTCCTTCTTTACAGAAAGATAATGCGAAGGCGATTTTATCCGTATCATCTTTGAAATTCTTGGTAAAGAAATGGAGTTTAACTTTTCGGATAAAGTCTTTTGCAGTGGATTCGGTTCCAGAAAACTCGGATGGCTTATTGAGTTGTGGTTCTTTGGAGGAAGTGGATGGCGTGTGAGCCATTCTTGATATAATTGAGTTCTCATCGGGTTCGGGTGATTTGTTGTTGTTGTCGGATCAATTGGGTTTGAACTCATAATTCTGGAGGTGATTCTTGGTTGAATGAAAGGGGTGGACGAGGTAATGGTTTCGTCTCCTGAAGTTGTTGCTTGAGGAGTGAAGAACATTTCCACTTGAGGAAGTTGTTCTTGAATGTTGATGGGCGTTCTTGGTTCTGGGGGTCCTGATGGAGTTCTTGTGCAAGATTCAGGCCTTGATCTTGGGATAAGGCTCTGTCAGTATTCAGGGATCGTGGGTAATGAAGATACTCGTTCGGGATATACTTCGATGTAATCATAGTCCGATGGGTTCTCGGAATGCCAGCAAACGATAACTTGGTTCTCATCTGGGTAGTTGAAGGCTTTGTAGATCCACTGGTTGTGTTTGTCATAGAATGTAAACTCGTCTTCTTTATTGGTATATTGTTCGAGTAAGACGGGAACGTGGTTTCTGAGTAGTTGTCTATGTTGTTGACAAACGTCAGTATCTAGCGAGATTTCTCGGTGGATATTTGCTGAAAGAAGTGGTATATTGGTGGTAATTGGATATCCGTTATGGTATGCTGTTTGAGGTTCTTGACTGGTACGAGTGAAGTAAACGAGTTGGTTGTTGATGTAAAAGAGTTTATTGGTGCTATCGTATTGGAGATAATCGGGCCACAAGCGGTTGGTTACTTCTAGGGTGATAGCGTTGGCAGGGAGGAGTTGTTGATGATAATCTCCGTGGAGATTAGAATCCGTGGTGAGGGTACGTGCTTCCTAGAAGCACGGGTGTTTGTTAGGAGGAGTGTGGAGTCTTGTCAAAGTGCTAAGAGTGGCCTATTGGATGGTCTTAGGGAAGGTCTAAAATGTTACTCCTGGTAACCAAGGTTTGGATATTGTTACGAGGCACTTGCTTTGGCACCTTGTAACGTGTTTTCTTTTTCTTTTTTTCTTTTCTTTTATCTTACTTACTATAGTAAAGTGTAGTATTATTACTACAAGTGTGAGCTTAGCTCCACTTTACTTAGTAAGGACTTATCTTTTCTTTCCTCTTTTATAGTACTTAAGTATTTATATACTTGAGTGTGAGCATAGCTCCAAGTACTATATTAAGACTTATCTTTTTCCTTTTATCTTCTTTATTTATTATAACATTTACTTGCTAAGGACTATCACTATACATTTAGCAAGGACTCTCTTTTCTCGTTATTATTTACCTTTGTTTATCTCAAGTTCATCTCGTGCTTGTGGCTGAGCCACTTATATCACATGGACGCGTACTTTACTGCGCTTTACTGCGCACATTTGTTTACCTTACTGCGCCTTACTGCGCTTTACTGCACTTTACTGCACTTTACTGCACTTTACTGCGTAACTGTACTATAGTTAGATCGCTAGTCTTGTATAAATAGTTGACAAACTGGCAGTCTTAAACCCCAGTCTTGTCAACTTCACAATCTAGGGAATTCTCCTTCTACTGCACTTGACCTAAGCTCGTTAAATCACTCGCTTCACTCCCAAAACCTAAGTCTAAGAACTCTAAAGTTATTAAGACCTCTTACACTAAGTTAACCTGGATTTTCGTATCATTANNGTGGAATCATCCTCGTCACTATCTCGTTAATCCCACTCTTCATCGTCATCCGGAATCTCTATTACGTTCATCAAGCCAATATCCAAACCTTGGTTACCAGGAGTAACATCTTAGACCTTCCCTAAGACCGCCCAATAGGCCACTCTTAGCAGATATTGGCTTGATGAACGTAATAGAGATTCCGGATGACGATGAAGAATGGGATTAACAATATAGTTATAAGGATGATTGCACCAATAACGATACGAGGATCCAGTTTGACTTAGCGTAAGATGTCTTTGTAACTTTTAGAGTTCTTAGACTAGTCCAGAGAGAAAAACAAGTTGTAATCGAGCTTTGTTCAAGCGCAGTTTTAAGGAGAATCCCTAGATTGCGAAGTTGACAAGACTGGGGTTTAAGACCACCAGTCTGTCAATTATTTATACAAAACTAGCGATCTAACTATAGTAAAGTTATGCAGTAATGCACAGTAAAGTGCAGTAAGTACATGTCCATATGATATAAGTAGCTCAGCCACAAGTGCGAAAATGAACAAGATGTAAACATAGGTAAATAGGAGCGAGAAAAGATAGTCCTTGCTAATTGTATAATAATAGTCCTTAGCAAGTAAATGTTATGATAAATAAAGAAAGATATAGAGAAAAAAAGATAAGTCTAATATAGTACTTGGAGCTATGCTCACACTTAAGTATGTAAATACTTAAGTACTATAAAAGAAAGGAAAATGATAAGTCCTTACTAAGTAAATTGGAGCTAAGCTCACACTTGTAGTAATAATACTACACTTTACTTGTAAGTAAGAAAGAAAAAGAAAAAAAAGAAATGCGTTACAAGGTGCCAAAGCAAGTGCCTCGTAACAGGCCTCTGGACTGTGGTCCTCTTGGCTCATCTATCTCCCCCTGGGCTTACAAGCCTATCTCTACACAACAATGTTCAATCTATTGTTTGCCTTGTTGCCTGGATTTTAACAGCAAGACTAGAGATGAACTAGAGATGACAAGGGAAGAAAAGATATAGAGACAAAGCTATAGAGTTGCAGTGGAGCTACACAGATGATGACAAAGAGACAACTTAAAGAGGAAAGAAGAATACAGCCAGAAGAAGGTGGAAGATGAGATGTAGATTGATGATTGATAAGATAGAGGCTGAGTAGATAAGATGAGATGAGAGATGTAAAGAGATAAGATGAGGTAAAGAAGAGATAAAGAAGGATGAGAAGATATATAGAGAGAATGTGCTCAGTGGCACAATTAGCAGTCAAATTCCAATAGGGCATGCTTCAAGTGTGGCCAACATGGCCACCACTGGGCCCAATGCCCTAACCCCCACCACCACTGCACCCCCTACCTGTCAGGACTGACTAACTGACAATGTTGTTGCAAAAGCCTCACAATCCCAACTTAATCTTAATGTATCCCTGCCTCCTTAAGAGGACTCACTGGGAGCTGCCTTGGAACTAGGCCAAGGGATGAGAGATCTCAGCCAAAGCAGAAGGGGTGGAACCAGCTGTAACAAGCTGGGGTCTATTCACTAACTATAGCAAGCCTATTTACTATCAAGAGCAGTGCACATACCAGGCACAGTACAGTAGGGCAGGCTAAGTAAGTAGGAAGTGCAGCAGGCCTGAGAACAGGTGCAGCACATGTGCAGCATGTGTGGGATCCAACCCATGAGGCAGTGAGGACTGTAGATAAGATAGAGGATTAGATTAGATGATCAAGAGATAAGATGAAAGGAGATCTAATCTAATCATATCTAAAGTAAAACATAAAAGAAAGTAAAAGAAAAGAAATATAATGGCAGAGAATCAAGTCAGCAATGACACTACCACCACCCTGTCAAGTGTCTCAATACCACCTACCTTGCCTGGGAAGATGAGGGCCAGTTCCTCCAGCACAAGAACCTCTGCACCCAGGAACACTTGGCCCAGATCCACAAGGACACCCACTACTGGGTTCTACACCTCACTGCCCACCCCACCTCTGCCCCCAAGAGGCCATGGTTCTTTGACAGGGTCATGCCCAACAGCTTCATCCCCACCTGGGATGTCCTCCCTTGGCCCATCCCTGACAGTCATCAGGTCTAAGCAAAGACAGAGAGAGGGGGGCAACAGGTCAGGGGACTTTTGCAGTAATAAGGTTATATAAATAGATGTTCTTCTGCACAAGAAACACCAAAAAGATGTCCTAAAGGCAAGGACAACAAACACTCAGTCTCAAAAACAACATGAGGACTATATTTTATACCTAGCAACAAGGACAAAGGCACTGATACCAGCCAGTAAGTAAGTTAAAGAAGTGTAAAGTAAGTTCCCACCTCAGTCTCAAAAACAACATGAGGACTGAGGGAAAAAAAGCAAGCTATTGTAAACAGGCTAGATAAACTGCCTGTGGCTTGAAATTGTATAGTAGTGGGGTGATCAAAATAAAAAGCAGTAATCATATGTTTTCTGCAGAGAGGAGACAAAAGTTTGCACATGCATCAGCTTCTGCTGAGTTGCCGAAAAAGGAAGTAGTAAGTTGTGCATGCACCAGTTTGCAATTCCAACAGGGACCCTACCAAGTGTCACAGGCAATGCATTGCGTAAAGAGGGGGTGATGTTACAAGGCACCTGCTTAGGCACCTCATAATGGTTCTTTCTTTTCTCTTTTTCTTTTTTCTTTCTTCTTACTTACTATAAGCATAGTATTAACTACAGCTGTGAACTTAGCTCCAACTTACAGTAAGGACTCTATCTTTTCCTTATTGTATTATATTATTTGCATACTGAGCTGTGAGTTTTACTCCAAATACTATGACATGTCTTTCTTTCTTTATTATAACATTTGCTTGCTAAGGGCTATTACTATACAATTAGCAAGGACTCATCTTATCTTTTGTTTGTTATCTTTGTTTATCTCTTGTTCATGTCATGCTTGTGGCTATTTACTTAGTTTACTCTGGATGCATCCTTAGTCACATGATTTCATTGATTGCTGCACAATCATTGTTGATCTGTGAACTCTATTGTTTGGTACTATCTTTAGGACACCTCTTTTGTATAAGTAGTTGAAAGCCTGGTGGTCTTAGTGTTGACGCACAGTACCTACGCACATATATCCCATTTGCCTTTACCTACACCACGTATACATGCATTACCTACAAACCTTCACTCTACCCCTCGGACTTCTTATAAAGCCAAGCAACTCTCACTCCACTTGCATTTCCGGGATGACGTGCATCCCTCTCACTTAGGTAGTTGTTGTTCTCTACATACCATCTCCGCACCAACTCTACCACTACTTTACTATATAAGATGGACACTCCACAGTATATCTCCTCAGACGTCTTACCATGAGTCTGAGTGAGTACTTATCCACTTACATCTTATCCTCCACCTCATCATCTTTCCCTGCAGCTCTCTTACCGCGCTTGGCACCTGCTGTGTCCAATGCTACTCTTACCACTGCAGATGCTACCACGATATCACTCAATGTCATCTTCTTCATTCTGGTTCTCTTTGCCTGCCCAAGTCTGCATTCACACTTAGACCTCAGTCTTGTCAACTTCACAATCTAGGGATTCTCCTACACTGCACTTGATCTAAGCTCACTTTCATCTTGCTTCAGAAACTCTAAGAACTAAGTCTAAGATCTCTAAGTCACTAAGTGTCACTAAGAAATCATAAACTCATCTTGGATCCTCATTTAGTCATTGGTGGAATCATTCTCATCACTATTTCATTGATCCCACTCTTCCTCATCATCAGGAACATTTATCAAGCATATCAGGCACATAACAACTACCTTGTTACCAGGGGTATAATTATCACAAACCTTCCCTAAGACCATCCAATAGGCCACTCTTAGCAGTGTGATGCCAACAGAAGTCTAGCTGAACAACTGAAAACTAAACAAAAAAACAAAAGGTCAATTGCACTTAGACTACCAGATATCCCAGATGTATTAGTGTATAGTAGATGAGAGAGGAGAACTGGTACTGTACCTAGTGGATATCCCAGATGATCAGAACTGGGGGATATCACTAGGAGTCATATAGTATATATAGTATAGTACTGTAGGGCAGGTCAATGAACTAGTAGAGGCCATGCAGTAAAGCTATGAATAATAACCAATGGCCAAAGGCCCTCATAAGTTGCTGACTGATGTCCACAGTAGGTGTGAGAATGATTGGTGATACTCCACAGCAATTATGAGAAAGCTGAGTGAGCATCTGCAGTACACATGAGAAATGAGTCAGAAATACTCCATAACCAAGCTGATCAGAGATCAGACTACAGGTGCATCATCAGTTGATGAATCTTAATCAAATAAAAGAAAGAACAAATAGATTACTTCACTCAATCAAGAGCAATAAGAGTATCTGTGGTGATATAAATATAAGAAAAATATGGAGAATATAGTGAAAAATCGGGAGAATAAAAAGTGGTCTGACACTCTGACTAGTACCTGTCCCATTATCTGCAGCCTTTATTTCTCTCTGTGTACTGCATCATCTCTTCATATGTCTTGTTCTATCATCCAGGTAGTGCCATGTGTCATGATAGCATTTTTACTCATGCTGAGTCTTTATCTCTCTCTGCATGCTCCATCATCCCTTCATATGCCTTGTTCTATCACTCAGCCACTCTGCCATCTATCTTCTGATCTCCCTTGTTGTGCTGCTTGATTTTCCACAGGCTACAGGTCAAACCCAAGAGCAGCTTAGTCTAATGTTACAGTTTAGTACACTTAGGCAAGTGGCTATGACCATATAGGATGCAGTGGAGAGACTTGAGGTGTAGCACACCATCAAGAAAGAAACAGATAGAGATTTGTCAAGCTAGAATCACCAAACAGGCACACAGATACAAGTAGCATAATCTACAAGAGACTAAGCTGAAGTAGGAGTATGTGTGTGGAACACTATATAGTACAACTTCGGGTCTTAGGGTATCCTACTGTAGCAAGAATAGTACAAGATGTGTCAGCATCGAACGGAGTGGAATAGCTGTGCAATGATGAGCAAAGATAGAAATGCTTCGGTGCAATCAAACTAGTACACAGAAAGGAGAATGAAAGTAAAAATCGTGACATCTAGCATCTCGCAGGTATTGAACATGAAGAAAGGAAGGTGATTTGCACTAGTCTCGATGTTACGGCATCCAGAACAGACGTATAGTAAAGAGTCCTTGGACACCATCGGGATGTACTATGTACAATGCATAAACCAGCGTGGTGTTTTCTTTCACCAATGGCGACGCAACCTGAAGGTGGCCCTCAGCGTCGTACAATTTGTATGAGGGACAGGTCGACTGTGCAGTGTACTCAGTGAGTGCTAATCTATGCCCAGGTCAGGAAACTTTCCATTTTCTTTTCTCAGGCTCTCGCGCCCGTCGTTGGCTACATAACCAGGCGAGAGGTGGGGGATCACATTTTTGTATTTGCAATGTCTTGCACTGGGCGGGGTTCACCCCAACACATAGCAATGGAACAAAAAAACTTCTTATGACTTCGCACAGACCTGCAATGTCAAGGAAAGAATCAAAAGCAATACTCAAAACTGATAAGATTCCGGCGAGCAGAAAGTATGGTTATAGAGAATACCAAGGATAACAGATCTGTGGTCGATGCGAGACCAGACGGGCCAGAGTTGTGTGTTCACACGACATGTACTGTACGGCACAGTAATAATAGGAAATCCATCCACCCACGATCACGCGATGAGAGGTTCAGCCTCGTGATCAAATAAATTAGACCCGTCGACGCGTGACATCATCGCGTCTTGTTGATTCGCGCGTCTCTCCCACGTGATCTCGGCGCATCTCTCCTTTTCGCTTTCGTTCGTCTCTTCACCACCAACCACCATCATTATCTCTCCCCCCCATTATGTCCTCTTCCCCTTCTATCCTTCCCCTGAAATATCGCAGAAAAAGTCTTTCCTCTTCTCCTCCGCTCCCGTCTCCCCACCTTTCTCCCATCCCCCCCGTCTTTTCCTCTCCTGCGCTCTCAAATTATAAATACTCACACACGTTTTCATATGCATGCTCAAACACTCTCGCCACTGACCTCTTGTCCCCCAGCGATGACGACCCCGAACCCCCACTTACTAGTGACGACGCCTTGACGGCACCATCCTCAGGTTCACGTGCTCCATCATTAGCCCCACTCGACCGCGACGATGTCTTCATTGGTGTTGTATCCTCATCACCAACGCGTGATGGCCCTTTTCTGATCCCTCCACCTCGCCTTCCTCTCCGACACTCGTATGGCGACAGTACAGACTCTGTGTTTCCCCCTGCGGTAAAACAGCCGACTTCCATCTCCGTGCGTGAGGATGTCGCTGCCGCCCTTCTCGCTTTGCACGCTCATCCTCGCCTCGCATCCTCCTCAACTTCCCTGCCTTCCGTGCAAGGATTCAAACCTCAGTTCCGCCATAGTATGTCACCTCACACTCCGGTTCGGCACGGCCCGAATCAGCCAGTTTCTCAAACTTTAGCGCTTATCGATACGCAAACTCGCTCTGCACAGCCAGAAAATGACAGTTCGCATCCACGTCTCGAGGGAGAAGCTTACTTTAAAGGGGTACGTGCTGATGTGAACCTTCGTCATTGGGTCAACGCACATTCGCGCGCGACCGCAACTCGTTCCAGAGCGCACTCCCCACTACCTCCGTCTTCGCCCTTTTCTGACCAGGATGGCCTGGATTTGGACACAAGTGGTGCTGAGGATATGTTTCCCGACGGCGTTGAACACGAGCTTCCCGTTATCGGCATGCCCGAAATTCCAGCACACGAGCAGGTCAGTTCCTCCATGTGCTATTAATTTCTTGTCTTCTGCCCAACACCCCATCCACCTAACTTGCAGCCTTCTCTTTATCGCGTGGCCTATAATTCATGGAAAGCTTGACATATACTGACCTGTCTCTGTCTTGTTCCGCAACAACATCGTCCTATAGATCGGTTCTCAATCACTCGCGCATCAGTCAAGCGACGCTGCGCCCTCCGCTGCTGATATATACAATGATTCACTAATGCCAGACACCGCATATATTCTGTCTTCACCACTGTCCTCACTCCCTCCATCTCCTATGCTCGCTCAGCACCGCGTTCTGGCATCTACACTCGACCACGAACGCATTGCGGAGAGGACGCCGCAGCTGAAACGCAAAGTGTCTGTGCGCATTGGTGCCTTGGTCAAAGACATTCCGTGCAAGCGGAAATGTGTCGAGGAAACAAAGGATGTGATGGCCAACCAGAGCAAGGCTGAGGAATCGAGGGAGCGGCCTGTTGTTGTAACAAGGCACAGCAAGAATTCGCAGAGGCAGCGTGTTGCCGATCCTGGCCAGCGTCCACAACACACTCAGTCCGGTGCAGAGGGATCATTGGAAAACAAGGCGATCTGTGTACCGGCACCGACTGCAGATGTAAATGGAGGTTCTAAGCCTATCACAAAGGCGAAATCGCTACCAAAGACCAAGGACAGGTTAGAACGACGAGGCAAGCAGTCAAGGACATTGAGCAAAGCAGCGGCATCGCGAAAGTGTTCAACACACGAGCCGCTCCGCCCTGCGCCCGCTGTACGTGCCAAACACGCTTCGTCGTCGTCGTCGTCGTCGTTATCGACCTCACATCGAAAGAGCGCCAACTGTCCGCCACCGACATCATCTGACAAACTCGGCCAGCCCGTGCCTTCTCAGTCATCAGCAAAAGCGCTAGCCCTTCGCACTCGCTCTCCGTCTGTGTCCGACGCCCACCCAACATCTGAACACGAGCATGAGCCAGATCCTGCGCTACTTGGTGTACTTATTGAGACTCTCGCGCTCTCGCGTGTGTCCTCACTACCTACGCATGTACTCTCGCACGACGCGCGCGGGGTGCTTGCGGTGGCAGATGGCGAGGCTGTAGTAGCGCGGGCGCTAGAGTGGGGCGTCCAGACGGGTGTGTTTGGGCGGATTGAGAGCAGCGGCGAGGTGCGTTGTCGTTATTTTACCTGGACCGGGGCTCGCCTGCTCTTCGTATATTGCTGAATCTTAGTCCCCGCAGAGCCTACCGCCGACCTACTTCTACCGCCCTGCAGGCGATCCGGACAGCGAGCGCGCTGCGCTGCTCGAGGCGATCACGCCGCGTCCCGCGAAGCGCACTGAGACGATGAAGTACAAGCAGTATTATTGGCGACCGGTGACGGTCACGCGGGGTGAGGGGCCAGGGACTGGGAGGAGGAAAGTGGCGAGAGAGAAGGTGGCAGAGGGTGAGGGTGAGGCAAACGGGCGAATGTGGGATGTCGACTGGGAAGAATGAGAATGCGGACGGATCGTTCATAATTGTAATTGTCGGGTGCCTGTGTTTGTGTTGGTATTGGTGGTATTTTATTTTACTCTTCCCATCGGTGTTTCACTATCTTATTCTTATTCTTTTTGTTGTTAGCTACTGTATCCTACATTGGGACAGATGTGCACCAATATGAGCATCCAGATCATGTGAACTTGTGCGGTGCAATATTGACCCCTTTGCTTAAAAAAAACATGTCTACCTGCAGAGATCTAGACATGTCTGACTATCCATGCTTCTTATATGGCATTAGTACTGCGATTTAGGTGTAGGTCAGTGTTTCATTGGCAGTTGCATCATCATCGAGAACTCATTCGTTGGCACTAGATGCAGACTCGCCTCTCATGCTCTGTCTTTATGATTTTCCGTACATCCACTTCTTGCCCACCATGCCCCTTTTTTGTTATGCATATACAGCTTCTGTATTATGCTCAGTGGACAGCTACGATCTCGAGCTACTGTTAGTACGGTGTTCAAAATGGAATACATGATGAGTAGGGTAGTACAGTACTCGTGCTTCTGAGCAACAAACTGGCTTCTGGACCTTCCCTTAGTATATACTATGTCCCCGAACTTATTTCATTGTTACAGTTGCTATTTCCGTGAACTCACAAGCAGACTGGTGTATGCTATAAATGTGACTCGGACCCTGAATCAGATCTTATAGATCTGCACCGTGACGATACTGTGACAGTGACAGATCAGGTTAATCGGCCAGTGTCTCATGTTCCCACCCTGACCTTCTCAAGTTGGTAGCCACGCCTCCTTAAACTCGAACTGCGCCGTGCTATATACGCTGCCATTCGTGCCATGATGGACTCGCTAGTTATTTTAACTCATCATGTCGCCAGCGTCGCCGCGCACATTGACTCCCTCCCTGTCGTTCGTAACCTCGAGACATTCCTCTGCTTCTACTTCGTCCTCCGTCACTCGCTCAAAGCATGGCGCCACGTTCGCGCACGCGGCCTCCGCCGCACTATCCGCGAGCTCTACTCTTGCGCTGCCCAGGTTTGTTTCTCTTGTCTTGCATGCCTCGAGCAGCCCAGCCTTCTCACTACCACGTCCACGTACTCTACAGTATACACTGGCGTTGATCTTGCGCTTGCCTAGTTTCAAGAGGAAGGTTGATTCTGAAATGGCCAAGGTCCGCACGACTATTGAGGACAAGCTCATGCCACAGGGAGCCGATGTTGTCCGCCACCTTGCCCTCCCGGCGGAGAGTCAATCCTTAGAGTGGATCCTGCATGAAATGGAGACTATGGACGGCGAAACGGCCTCACACACTGACTATCGTGAGGGCCAGCTCTCGGGAGCTGTATACCGTGCGTCCTTGCCAACTGTTCCGCCTTCCCCTTTTCCGTGCGGCTGGAATTGGCGACGTAAGTGCTGACGTGTCGAGTAGACGGGGGCGAGGACATGGAGAAGATCACCGTGGCCGCGTTCCAGAGGTACTCGGTCTCAAACCCCCTCCACCCTGATGTCTTCCCCGCCGTGCGCAAGATGGAAGCCGAAGTCGTCGCCATGTGTCTGCGCATGTACAACCACCCCGATGGTGCGGGCGTCACGACGTCTGGCGGCACCGAGTCCATCATCATGGCTGTAAAGGCACACAGGGACTGGGCGCGCGACGTCAAGGGCATCACCGAACCGGAGATGTGAGCATTTGCTCTCACCGGATCGGTTTTGCGCGCTGGGTACTTGGGATGTGATGCTCATATTCTGACTGGCAGAATTGTGCCAATGACTGCCCATGCCGCCTTCGACAAGGCGGCTGCATACCTCAAGATCAAGTTACATAGCATAGCAATAGATCCCGTCACGCGCCAGGTCAACCTGAAGCATGTCCGCCGCGCAATGTCAGCTTTCCATGTTTCTGTGATCTCTCCCACGCTAACTTTGTGTTTTCGTCCAGAAACCCTAATACTATCATGGTAATTACCTTACTGCGTCTCTTGTTGTCGTCTATGCTCTGAACTCTGGTTACCGCCTAGCTTGTAGGCTCTGCAATCAATTTCCCGGATGGTTGCCAGGACGATATCGTCGCCTTGGCCAAGCTCGCCAAAAAATATAGAACTGGCATGCACGTCGACTGCTGTCTTGGCGGTTTCATCATGCCCTTCCTGGAGAAGGCGGGCTTCCCTGTCGAGCCATTCGATTTCAAGGTAGAAGGCGTCACCAGTATCAGCTGCGATACCCACAAGGTACGACGCCGTAGTTGTATCAAAATTGACCTTGCATTCTTACACATCTGCCATGGTTTCAGTACGGCTTTGCACCCAAGGTGAGTGCGGGCAGGGGTGTACAACGTGCACGCTCAATAATGATTGGACTCGCAGGGCTCCTCTGTCATAATGTATCGTTCCGCAGAGTTGCGACGATACCAATACTACATCAACTCTGAGTGGATTGGTGCGAGGTCTTCCACCATCGATGGGTGTCACAGATTCTGACGCTACGCTATCCCTATCTGTGGGCCAGGCGGTCTCTACGCTAGCCCCGGATTCTCTGGATCGCGGTATGTGTTCTTTCATATCCAGATCCGATGTACTACCTGCTCACATATTTCCTGTCCCAGTCCCGGCGCCCTCATTGCTGGAGCCTGGGCCGCCATGCAGTACATGGGCGAGGCGTATGCATTCTTCCCCTTAACCTCGATAAAACCCTAGCTGACTGCCGCCGATCGGTCCTACAGGGGATACATTGCATCGTGCCGTGACATTGTCGGCGCTGCGCGCGCCATCGCACGCGCTATTTCTGAGGAAATTCCAGAGTTGTATGTGCTGGGCCGGCCGGCGGCATCTGTTGTCGCGTTCGGCTCACACCGGTCCAATGTGAACGTAATGGAGGTCGGCGACACGATGTCGCGCAAGGGCTGGCACTTGAACGGCCTGCGCGACCCGCCGGCGGTGCATATCGCGTGTACGGTGAGTGTGTCCCCGTGTCATCATTGTTGCCAGGGACTGACACGTGTGCGTGCGATGCAGCGGTTAACGGTCCCGGTGGTGAGTAAGTTCGTCCAAGACTTGAAAGATGCGGTGCGCGAGTCGCGTGAAGCTCCGTCGGGGAAAGGCGCGATGGTAGCTGTCTACGGTGAGTTTTTTTCCGCAGGCATTTTGTTTGTGCTGGTTTCTCGGCCTGTTCCGCCACACATGATGCGACTTTTCCCATGACCTGCACGGCTGAGGACGCGGGCCCTGATCGATATTTTGTGGCTTTTTGGTGCCGCACTGTCTGTAGGCACGTGGGGCACCGGCGGGCCTTGTGGGTTTTGTCTACGGTATCGGAGTTCGTGTGGAGTCGTGCTGACTTCTGACGTTCCTCCGCCCCTGTTGCCAGGCCTCGGCTCGAGCGCTGTCGGCCCACAGATACTCGGCAACGTCGGCAGCACGTTCCTGGACACGTTATACAAGGCGTGAGCGAGTGGGAGTGGCTTGTGGTTTGGGGCTTTATGGTATAATTTAGATGGGCTACTGGTAAATAGTATCAGGAAATTTTCGGAGGAGGATATGACGATTGTGTACGCCAAATCCGTACTGGTCCCAGTCTGTCATGTCAATTTTGGGGCGACGGTTCGAACTCTAGCATGCTTCGATTACGGCGTGCATACACCCTAAACCTTCTTTCTTTTTAACCTCCCCTGAGATGATGCATGCAGAGCGGCCTAGATTACTTTTCTTCCCCTGTTGGGCAGTACAATAGTACGTACTACACAGAAGTGAGATGCAGCCATGTGCGCGCGGAGCTGCAGTAGATGCGTGCGTCACGGTGCTGAGCATGCCGGAGGCATGCGCAGCGTCTGACGTTGTGACAGCCTATGTAGGAACGTGCTCCGCACGAGGCGAGGTTAATATAGTTGTCGGGACCGAGGATATGTCACCCAGCGTTCCATGCGAGTCGGGCGTGCTGCCATACTGTACCGCTGTAGCCGCCGCTGTATATACATTATGCAGAAGCCCAGATCTGGTAGTAGTGACGCGCATGAGGGCATCGAGTGCTTGGAGCGAAGATAGCCCGCATATAGAGGGGCGCAGCGGGAGGGATGCGCAGAATTCATGAATGGAAGCAAGGGGGCGGAGGGCCGTGGACATGCCACGGGAGATGGTCGGTCAGAAGGGGCAGCGCGTGGGCGTGGGATGGACAGGTTACATCGAGCCGGTGGAAACAACAAGACATGTGCTGGGGAAAGGAGAGATCAGTCGGGCCACCAGTGCTTATCTGCCTCTGCCTCTGCCTCTGCCTCTACCCTACACGAGCTGTGTATCTCGCGCGTGCGGGTCGCCGCGGCGAGCTCGGGTCTCGTGGCGCGCCTCCGTGGGCGAGCATGGTGGCTGTGCAATTATTAAGTATCAGGATGTAGCGCGGTGTGACGGTCCCGAGAGCGTGCGAACTTTGAATGACAAAGCGTGTAGGCATAAAAGAGGAAGAGGGCTGTAAAAATTGTAGAGGTAGTGAGTCATTGTCGTGCATGCGTTGACAACGGAGTGGGGATCACAAAGCGGCTGATGATCAGCCATGATGCAGCCATGATGGCGGGTGGGAGGGCAAAAAATAGAAATAGCTACTAGTACTAGTACTGGGTGTGGGCGGCAGGCCGAGAACTCGAATAATGATAGGCATGCTGTGTGATAGCGTCGTGCAACCGGAAAGGGTGACAGCCAGGAGAGACAATAGATAAAGACTAGTGTCGGGAAGCGAACGAGGAGCGAAAGGCGGAATTGGTGATGGATAGGAGGCCTGCAGAAGGCGATCTGGGGCCGTCGTCAGCGAGTGCAGAGCAGAACTGGGCTGCTGACAAATCCGAGACCTGATGAGGAGTCCGAGCGGAAGGGGTCGGGATCCGGAGAGTTGGAATGATCTGAGATCTGGGAGGAGCCGAGAGAGGGGCGCAAGGGCGTGAGGCGAGATAAAAGGAAGAGATGAAAAATGACTGCAGCTTCACAGGCTTTAAGTGCCGAATTCAGCTAGAAGACTGCCGAATGGCGTTCGCAATGGGACGAGCATCGAGTCCAGAGGTCGACCTAGCTTCAGCCCTACATAATGCCTGGCATGGTCTCGCCTCCCCCTCCCCCTCCCCTTCACGCCCCTCCCGTCCTCACGACTCTCTCGACATGCACAGGGAAAAGGACAAGGCTTCGTTCATCGAGATCGTCCTTGCCTCAGACCTCCTCACCCTCAGGGGCACCGGCATCGATGTCGCCCCCGCCCTCCTCGCCGGCCATGTCGTCCTCTACCTCGCAGAGTCTACCTCCATCAAGGAGATCACTCTCCAGTTCCGTGGAAAGGCCAGACTCCCCCCCTCCGCAGCTGAACCGTATGCCTTTCTCCTCCTCCCCCTCCCCTCCCCTACTCACCTCGTTCCCAGGCTCATGCTCAATAATTCCTCCATGACCTACCTTGTCTGCAACCACGAGTGGTCCTTCCTCGAGGGCGAGAAGAAGCACAGTCACACTCTCAAAGCCGGCCGCCACATCTTTCCCTTCCACCTCCAACTCGGCGGCTCCCTCCCCTCTTCCATGGCTACCAGCGTCCTCGGTGGTGCCTCCATCGCCTACAAACTGCGTGCCGTCGCTGCCCGTCCAGGATTTGCCTACAATCTCGCTACCCAGGTTCCTGTCCTCATCACGCGCTGCTTCGCCCCGGAGGCTCTCGAATATCAACAGACTCTCGAGATTGAGAACACCTGGCCTGAGAAGCTCATGTACTCAATTATGATCCCACACAAAGCGTGGGCCGCCGGCGACACCCTAATAGCCGTCGTCAAGTTTTCTCCCATCGCCAAAGGTGCACACGTCCTCAGCGTTACCACAACCATTCACGAGTCTACCAAGTTGTACAGCCGCTCTGGCTGGCAGGAGAACACAAGGTCCCTGGGTGCCGTAAAGCATGCGATCATCAATGGCCGTGCCTTACTCACGGAACAGCCTCATCATCGCCCGCTTTTCCCCCACGCCCTCTCGTCCATACCTACTCGTGCTTCTCATTCGATTACCAATACCCCTGGCTCTTCCACCCCACCCTTCCATGGCAATGACTACACTAGTTTCGGCTGCCACAGCCCTCTTTCTTCCGCGGGACCAAGTCGCACAAATGACTCATCATCACTCACCACCTCTAATTCGAGCCACAGCGTTCCAGACTCCATGAGCTCTCATGGCTCGGTTCCAGCTTCTCCCTCTCACGCTACCCACGCGCACGTTGTCCTTCCAGGGGATGTCGAACCCTCCGAGACCGACGTCGTCACGACAATCGAGGTTCCGATTCCGCTTACTACCACGCCTACCCATAGCCTTGAGCCAATCACCGTCAGCCACCGTGTTCGCTGGAACATCCTCATTGGCAACCTCGATGGGCATACTTCCGAGCTGCGTTGCTCCCTACCCCTTCATATCCTCGACAATTGCCTCATTGATGAAGCCAAGTTGGCGACTGCCGCCACCCGGAGACTGCTCCTCGGCGGCCCAGAAGTTCCAGAGGACCGTGATGTCGATTTTGAGCTGCCGAGTTATTCCTCGCATGTACGTGATCGTGTGGCAAACATGTATCTTCCGGATGCCAGTGTGATACGTGTGACAAATCCGTGGGTACACATGGGTATTAGCCCGGTACAAGTATCGGGGAGCTCTCGTCCAAATTCTCATCAAGGCGGCAGCCCGCATACATCCCCCTCCTCTGGTGCAGACACTCCCCTCGAAGCATATCCCGTCTCCAGTCTTCCACAGAACCCGAATCGTGCGCACCTCGACTACGTCAATTCCGAGCTACTGCTCTCGCTCTCAGAGAACCCGCCACCTGTATTGTACCGGCCCGATGCTGCGCACAGCCCGCGTCCGGCCTCTCCTCCCAGCCAACTTGGGAGCCGTCCTGGATCGCGCGCGGAGAGTCGGCGCGAGAGCCGTGCGTCGAGCCCTGAACCGCACGGGCCCCACGGCGAGACGTATATGCACTCGCACAGTTCCGCAAGCAGGAACTTGCACAGCCTGTTCCAGATCTCGATGAGACCGTTCACATCCCTGACGTCGTCGTTCTCGCTCTCGACGCGCACTTCACACTCGAACATTCATGGGGTTCCGGCACTGCGGCAGTCACCGCCTATGCCCTCGCCGCCACTCCCGCACCAAAACTCGACTCCGTCGCTCTTGCACCGTGCTTTCACGGAGGTGCCTGACTACGGCATCGCGTCCCGTGGGTTCCTAGGCGGTGTTCCACCTCTGACGAGCATGCAGGGCCTGCCGTCGTACGAAGAGACGGAACGCGCGCAAGAGGCAGAGGCCACATAGGTGTTGCATCGGCGGCAGAGCTCACAGCTTCACGTGCAGGTGTCCTCGGTGTCATAATCATAGTCGCGTCCGCGAACATGCTTATTTCTTCTGGCGCGCATGTGTGCCAAAGTGATTCATCTTGGCGTGGCTATCCCAGTTCGTTCGTGTCCCAATTCATAATGCATTATCCCCTTGGTCTCACATTAATAATATTGTATCCTTCTCGCTTTTTGTCCCTACCCATTGATGTTTACAGTCCCATCGTCTTTCCGCATGCGTTTCCTCCTCTGTCATCAACACTATCAGCCATCTTATATTGTTTACCCCACGTGTATATCCCCCACTTTCGTGATGTCTCGTGTATTCATAGTTTGTCCCGAACCATGCACGCACGACCTATGAAACCCTCCCCTGCTAAGGGAAGCAGGGCGTCACAACACTTTCCTTTCGGTTTGCCACAGACATTCTTCCCCATTCCTCCGCTGTCCACTCTCTGGACCGAGATTGGGATTGATAGACGAGCCTTTCTCCATTCGGCGCCATTATATCCTCCCTCAGCAGAACGGTGCCCATTGGCGTCCTGATCCTCCATCCCATACATGCTAGCTTATAGAATTCCATCGCGAGCAACCACACATACGCACGCATGTAGAGCAGTTACACATATAAACTTTCTAAATCTCCCCGTTTCTGTTTTGGCTCGGTTGTTTATTGATGTCCTTTATTGGACCATGGGCGTACGGTAGCAGTAGTGGTATTTGGCTCTTTCACGAATATACGCAGAGGCGGTGTCATCAGACGCCAAGTAATCAGAAAGGCTGCAGCTAATAGACCGAGGATGCCGGGCTCGGCCGGTCAGGCTACATTGGCTTTTGGACTCTTGGCAGGTTTCCGGAAGAGTCGTGGGAGCCGCTTATCGCTACTACACTTTTTGCTGAAAATTTGAACCTCCCCCCGTTTGATAATGCACATCTGAGCATTGCGCTGCTCCGCTGCTCCCGCACGCGCAATCGGCTGCTGCAATCCCGTCAGCTTTGACGGCAAAGAGTCCTGCGTGCCTCATGTGCTTCTCCCCGAAGCCTCGGGGTCTCAGATTGCGGGTGATCATAGTACCCCATCGGTGCGACCGTGCATTCGCTCGGATTGTATTCGTTGTGGGCGTGATGAATAATGGCACGGTGTCACTACTTAGTGGTGCGCGGGAGTGTCGGTGCCAGCGCAGGTTCCGCGCCCCATGCCCCCCCCCCCCCCTGCTTCGTCACTGGATCACCGAAGCGCAGTTGGGAACAGGTCAATGGTTACGCGGTGGCAGCAGGACGTCCGCGCGGACTAATACACCCTCTGTGGGTCTGCCCCATATGAAGTAGGTCTGACTCGTGTCTGGGGATGTGCATGTGTTGATATTGTGCGGGCGGGAGATTGCGGGCGAGCGAGGATGTGATCACGGGTCTGTTTTTCGACTTGGATGATCATGTTTCTCGGCTGGGGGGCAGAGGACAACCAGGGCCCAGGGCCTTGGAAAAAAGCATAATGTATGCACGTGGCCCGCGCGATTGGGTCAGTAGGAGGGAGGATATGCCGTCCGCGGAGGAGCGGCGTGAGGACGGGATGGGGGTTCATCGGGGAGCCGCAGGATAATCGGAAGCTGATCTCCCGGAGAACTAACTAGTTCCGTGCTGTGCACTGAGCTTCGATCGATCATAGAACGGCAGACCGTCGCATCGGCTCCGTCAAGTCTCGCGAGGATTGCTCACGCTCAAGCGTCCATCTTTGGGCCTGATCACCCCACATGGCAGTACGGTAGGTACATGGTTGACTAGGAACATACGAGAGGGTGTGCGTGGTCTATGAGGGCGAGAGGGTGTGAGTGGCATCGGCCCCGCGGGATTGCTCCTCAGGCGTGATTAACTGCGAGGGTAAGCAGTGGAACACCTCGGCATCCAAGAAGCGGCGCTGCGAGTGATGTGATGTGATTTCCTGAGGGCACACTGTTGCGGCGTGCTCTAGTAATGCGTAGCCCAAATGTAGAAGAGATGGCCCTGTGTCTCGCGATCGCCGTTTGTGACTGCGAGACGAACATAATCTATTCATCCTCTTCTGTGCCTTCATTGGGCTGTGTTTGCTGTGCGAGAGCGTCGGGTGCATGCATCTGCCCTTGTAAGAAAGTTCTTGCTGTTTCGCTTGTTACAACTCTTTCTACTGCCGGCCCTTGGCAGGCGATGGCTAGTCCTGTTGGCTCCTGCCTCTCGTTCTGAAATGGAGGGCAGCCATGCCTTGGTCAGGAGCAAAGAAAAAAATTTGAGCATCCCTGGACTGGGTGGGATCTTTGCAGCCTCCCATATTCCGCTCGGAACGGACGGACTGCAACAAGCTGTCCGGAACGCCGTGTGTATAAGTTAAGTGTATACGTACGGGCGCGAGCCATCTAGCAACAACAACATTCGCTGTCACCAGCCCCAGTCCAAACGAAAACCACACCTCACACCGTGAAAGCGATCAATTGCAACGCCAGACATCATGCACGCTACCCACACTATTGCAGACTGTCCATGTCCATGTCCATGTCCATGTCCGTTCGACGCGATATCAGCATGAGCAAGATATGGTGCAACGCGGGGACGCACAGGATTTCCTTGCCACGTCTGTAAAGTGCGCGGGCATCTCCACGGCGAGACGGCTGCCCTCTGCCTTCCAGGGCGCACTGTCAGGAGAAACCTCCAGGATCACTCGCTCCACGACCTGGCGCAGCGCGTCGACGTGCCTCTCGTCCATTCTCCAGGATTTGCTTGCTTTACAAACAAACTTCCGAATTGGCCATTGTGTCTGCGCACGCTGCGTCGCTAGTTTTACCAGCGCCTCTGATTTATCGGTGTGACACATGACTTCAGCGGAGGACAGGTATAATTCGATGGTGCTGAGACGTGGGCAGAGCGGGACGTCTGATGCTTCGGAAAGTGCCCGAAAAGCGGCACGTGCCAATGTGGACGAGGCGACGAAAGATATGGTTTCTAACGATCGTAGACAGGCTAAGATGGATGACCACAGATCGTTGCGATCCGAGTCGAAGGCATAGCCTGTATATGAGGTATCCATCCGTACAACCAGATGCGTGATTGTTGCAAAGCCAGCGTGCAGAAAAGTGGGGTTGATCCGAAGTATCTCTTCATGTATGTTCGCGGTGAGTGGCAGCGAGACAAACGAACTTCCAGCCGCGGTCACAAAGGACAATGGTATCCGTCGCTGTCTCCTCCCAGCTCGCTGAAAGTCAGGCGAGTCAAAATCCGTGATCATCATCTTTGTAGACTCATCGAACGGAATGAGGGTGCTGATGAGATCGAGACCTGGGGGTGGAAGAGATGAATGGTCCTCGTGGTTGTCTTCAGGGAGGCGTGATTTGGGATCTGTAAGGATACAGGAATGAACATCGCCTGGAAGTTTTAGGCACAGCAAGATGCGCCTCAGGTCATTATATTCGGCCTTGATGAAGAGCTGGCGTAGTCGATCCAGTGTAACCGTGCGCACTGTGCGCAGCGTGTCGACGGCTGAAGTCAAAATCGTGTGCAGCCCATATGTTCGCCTCTGAGGTGCATACGATGCCAATGACAGGACTTCCAGGTTTGGGGCCGACTCGAGACATGACAAAAGATCGTCATAAGTAAGTTCAACTGGAGCACTTTGAAGGTAGAGGTTCTTGAGATTTGTCAGTGGAAATCCATTCCATGGAGACAGGTTGCGAAGTGCCAGATTAGTCAATGCAGGCATCGTGCCATTGAAAAGGCCGTCAACAAATTGTCTACCGGTTCGATACTGAAGGATATTCAAGCATCGCAACGCCGGCGCTGGATTCGAGAAGTTATCGTGAGAAATGTCCAGACCATAATCCATTGCCAGAGTGAACGATTCCAGTCTCCTCATGACGGTTTCCGGGGGGGAGATAAGTTGACGAGAGTATGGGAATGGTACGATGTTGTAGATATGCAGTTGCATGTTGCTTGATCGCTCTAGGAACAGAGCTGCAATCTTGTCATTAACACTGTTGTCCACGATAGACCATAGCCCAGGATGATCCAGCGCGACGAGTCTCCAGCGACGACAAACCCACGTGAAGCGCAAGAGCGAAGACGATTCACCAACAAACTTAAATATAGCAGCCATGATTTCCGAAGGAATGCGATATGTTCCCTGGAAGGAGTTGATAACCGCTGAGACGTTCCGGACAGCCAGGGCAAAGGCCGATTCGAGCCCACGCCTGACCTGGGAAGACCAATCAGCACAATGACCCGACCAAGATCACAGACCTTACTTCTAGCAGCGCATCAAACTCGTCAATAGACGGTCGCCTCAGATACCGGTCCACGGTCTCTCGCATACCAAAGCAGACAGCGTCGACGATAAGCGGAACAGCGTCACCGTGGTCCCGAGTGTTCATCGTCGCACCTGATGTTCTGGATGCCACCGTAACGGATCACACAGGGCTAATGAGCAATTGAGAATCCAGACATCTAGGAAACGGTGCTCACAGAGAAGCAAGCTAACTCTGAAATCTGGCACTTGAGACTGGGAAAACGCAGTTCGGGCTACTACGGCGCTAGCGGCTATCCCACGGCCGATTTGTTGTTTACATGCAACAATACCCACTAACTCGATGGACAGAATATAATCTTCGTCTGGGCCATCTCAATCGCCCATGAAAACCACTATTCGTGATTCCCGAACGTAGGGGGTCTTAGGATCGGACTGACTTTGAAAATGAGATCGGCGTGATCCCTAAATGCATCACTCCCGGTGCATAAATATGTCGGACCAGAATTTTCATTTTCTACAGGACCACCTCCCTCGACGTCACACTAGGTACCAAGTCATATTGTACTTGAATTCAAACTAGTAACATTGTTGTATATGACCTACTATCTGGAAGAGGCATAATATGGTAAAGTAAATGATGTACAAGTGCATCTCAATGCATTTCCTGGTTTGCTAGTACACTCTATGAGACCTGGGTGTAACCCTGTGGCTTACTTATCATACACACCAGACATCTGTCCAATCCCCTCTTACATACATCAGAGATACCTATGTCATTCTATCACATGTTTTTGAGACACATCTCCCTGCCACCTGCCTCATTTCTTGTTGAACAGTATTTAAGACCAATTCTATGACCCCAGATGGGCAGTCTCTTTTGTTCCACTTTTCTCTGCTCTTCATGTCCTCACCACCACATTGCTGCTGCTATACAGACTGTTGTCCTGTTTAGTTGCCTTCATCTGATCTTGCCACCTTCCTCTCTGAGTATTCCACATGCAAGTGCACTTCCACTGGGATACTCAAGCTTGGGAGAAAAACCTGTCAGTTCCAAGGGTGCACTGCCCAGTCAATGCAAGATATGATCAATGTGATCACTTGTTTGTTTCATTTCTGGTTTGGCTGAGCTGCATGTCCCATTTCAGCATTAGACTTCATGAAATTCATTCCTCTGCAATCTGTAACCACCCATCACAGCTATAGGAGATAGCAGATGTCGCATTTCTATTCTCAGTCTAGCTTTACAGGACTGAAGAGAGAAAGGCGACACCACTATTCCTGTGGTTATGATATGTTCATCTATAAACTGCAGAGGAATGGGCTTCAAGGCCACAGTTGCCTGCACCATGACTCGGACTTGTATGACTGGTAAGATAAGTGGAGGTAAGGACACTGTGATGAGACCCTTGAACAAATTGCAAAATGAGAATGTAAGGTCAAGTGGATCGTGAGAAACCCCTCAAGCTCTACATTATCATTCCACAAGACTCGAAGATGATAAGACAAGTAGTGCAATTGTAGCAACTATTGTTACAAGTGGAATCTTTGGTCGCGGGAGGGGGGAAAGAAGAGTCTGTTTCTTACATTTAGTGTTATTGCTATAGGGTTTTATATGCAGTGGTACTATGTTTCTGGTGATACAGTCACAGTTTGTCTTTTGTTAAAAAGTAACGGTACGTCCTCGCATTTCTGTACTTGTGAGAGTGCGTGTATAGTTGTTCGTGGGAGAACGTAGATGAATCACAATACAATCTAGAATCTGTCAACCCCTGGCAACCGCAGTGATACGTATGTGAAGAGGGTATTGTCGACGGTTTATTATCCAAGCAGCGTAGAAGCAGACAATGAAAAATGTGAGTAACGTAAGATATGTAATGTCAACAGGAGCAGGATACAACAATTCGGATGTCAGCATGTCATAATTGTGGTCTTTGCAATGATGGTCGATGCTGTCGTAGCGGTGAGAAAACTTAAAGAACAATAAGCAACAACAGTGTCAATGAACACGCTGTAATGATTTGGAAAGAGAAAAACACTAAGAACAACGTAGACATATCACGATAAACGGAAGACATTGTGTCATTGAAGTGTCTATTGTCAGGTACTGATGTCCGACGTGAGTGTATGTATTGGTGATTATTGACAAAAACAATTGAGCCAACACCGTCGGTTTATGACAACAGATGTTGGAGTCAGAGAAGGAAAGACAATAGAAGATGAGAAGAAAAACTTGAACGCACAATGTGGCAGGAAATCCTAACTTGTCTGTAGGCTGGTGTTAGGAACTCTCGAAGTGTACCTATTTTTCTTTCTCTCTCTTCTATCGCCAGCTCCACTTATTCCAGTATATTCCACTCCGCAAGCATATGGAGGTGGAGTCACATAGAGGGCGCAACCCCTCTATACCTGTTTCATCAGTTAGCAGGAGCAGCACTATAAAACTTACTCACTTGTCCTTATACTTTAGCTGAACCTCTGTTGTTCTGTATCTGATCGGTGCAATCGCAGCCACTATTCATTCTCTCATTGTGTTCGCCTCAGAGTCCCCTCGTCCTAGTTTATAGGTGTTTGGCTGCCCGCGCATGCTAAACCCTAACAGCTGGGAGAATGAGATCAACGAGACGTGGTGCACCTCGCGAATGTTGGTGACGAGCGGCGCATCGTCACCAGGCACGACAAGAACGTCCAGTGTCGAACAAAGCTTCCAAATTGAGACTGTACATAGTCGAAAATAAAATAAAATAAAGACTGGCATTTTCAGTCCAACATACAATGGGTTAGATATGCGCGGATAACAGATGAGATAGAAGGGCGGGTTAAGGGGCAAGAGCTCTCCATCTACTTCCAACGACTATATAGATCTATTGACCAAAATACTGGCCACATCGTTGGAAACGGCTGTATGACTAACCACATAAAATACTGCAAACTGCGGCGCGCACTCTACTTGGAGTCATCCTTCTGCTCGTCGAGCGTCTTGAAAATGAAACGTTCTGTCGTCGTGAACTGCGATTCAGGGACGCCAAGCTCAAATAGACGGGTGACCACATTTGCGTAGCTGCCATCTGGGGTGAGCAGCCAGTAAGGTGATAAAAGACTTGAAGACATACTCTTTGAAGAAAAGGGCCTCGTCCTCAGCGTATGCCTTCACCCACTTCTTCATCCCCTTATCCTGAACGAGTGCATAGTCCGTTCTGTATGTATATTAGCAAGAAACGACTGGTAGAAGGAGTCGAAAACACAAACGGAAGCATCATGATGGAGCCAGTAGCCTTGTCGACCAACTGCTTCGGGCCATTCCATTTCTTCCATACCCACCTGTCAACTCAGGTGAGATTCACATATCCCTGGAATTACCAAGACTCACTTCTCGCTGAGTAGCAGCTTATAATAGTCATTTGTCAAGGTGATTGGAGAGAAAGTCCAGGGACCCTCGAAGCCAGAGCTATTACATGGAGTAAGTATGCGTGCAGGTACAAAGATGAAAGTACAGTACCGGTCAGGGTGGCAGCGGCCGAGAGCATGGGTACCAGAAAGAGCAACAATCTCCTGGTCGTTGAACCTGGAAAAGACTTGTGAAAGACCTGTAGGCGTGAGGTGAGATGCATGCACAACGTACCCCATGCGGTAGAAGATCTGTGAAGCATGATGCGTCAATTTCGCCTCGCAACCAATGTGTTTGAACACTCACATCCCGGAGATGACTGGCACCCAAGGCTCCATCAGGGAGACGGCCATCAGGTGTGGCATCCTTGGGGTGACCGTCAATGCGCCCGGGCCTCCAAGGGATTTTGGGACCCGACATCTCCTGATAAACAATGACGTTGATGACTTGAGATGGCAACCCAAGCAGAACGAAGAAAGACTCACCTGAATAGCTGCCACGGCACCGAGAGTCCAGAGATCGCCATAGCTTATCCAGTCAAAGTCCTTCTTAATGTTCTCCATGATGCTGCGTGCGATGTGGAGACCGTTGTTCGCACCGTGGAGAGACTCGGGCTCGAAGCGCATGGTGGCATAGTTGCTTCACAAGGCCGTGAGCATGGAGACTGCGAAGGAGTAACGGGGTAACCCACCTTCCACCTGTCCCAGCCTTGCTATCAAACGTACCAGAGGAGTGCCACGCGAGGCGGATGATAACAGGACCGAAAGAACCGTCTAGAAGAGCTTATCACTGGCAAGTACGGAAGATGATCAGGATGGCGTCTACCGTCGTAATCGCCGGCCTCGTCCAAGGTCTCAGCAATTTTGTTGTACACCTACACGATGTAAATATGTGTATCAACGCGCGCCGCATTAATGGGTCCGCGCACCTTCTGATAGTCCTGCTTTGTTGGGACGAACTTGGTCGCGGCCTTTGCGGACTGCACACCCGACTTGACGGAGGTGCCTAATGTGTCGGGCGAGATGGAGTAGAAATAGAAGGCGATTCCGCCGACAGCGATCGCGCCCAACCCGGTATAGAGTGCAGTCTTAGACTTGGGAGCCTCGGGTTCAGTAGAAAACCTGCGGTACGAAGAACGGAAAGAGGCCCTCGGTGAACGAAAGGCAGAGAAGGTAGCACGACGAGTAATAGGAGACCTGAGAGCAGCGAAAGACTGCATGGTGGAAGGAAGAGTAAGCGATGGAAGGAGATGGAAAGCAGGAGAATTGGTAAATGCAGACGCGAAAAGGATCAAGTCGACTACAGTAAAAGACACCATCATGTAAGCTTCATTTCCGCCGACAATCGCCGGTATTGGCCCAACCTCTTGCATCTTGTTCAGGCATTCGACTTTGCCTCCATTAATCAGCATAACAGACGTCGCGGCATGCATGTCCCTGACTTAGCCAGCTCCTGAGCAGATCGCAGATCGCCAATTCACTCTCTCCAATAAATAAAATGTCCCCCCTACGCTCGATCAACGGACGCATTTCATATCGTGGTTGGGGAAAGTCGACTCGGAATCTCAAAGTAAGCTTTCAATCTTGCTGGTACGAGTTAAAGTTCCAAGTCTCGATGCTTCTCTTCCCTCGTCAGTGTCGTCATTCATTCAACAAGTTCACACACGCTTGTTTTTGACAGCCATTTCCTACGCCACCCCATACCGTGCCTCATTCACAAGCGCGTTTTGTTGTGGGGACAGTTGTAACGTCCAAGTTTATCTTTCCCTTCCTTCATGCCGAAGGTGATTTCGACCACTCAGATCTTAATTGAGCAGATGCGGCGTCCATGCAATCTCGACCCCTCAACTGGTCCCTCCAAACCGACAGCTCCACGCGATCGGCGAATCGGAATTGGTGCCATGCCCCGCGTGCGGCGAGCGCGAGGGAACGGTTCACCATTTCCCCTGCTTGTGTTTCGCACACGATGAGCCGCATTATCACTTTGGCAGGTAGTTGGCAGCGAGAGACCCGGGCCGACGTATTACTGAACAATACAAAAGTCTTCGCACTATTATTCCGTTTCATCTGCGGTACTCGCTTTTGCGATACCTTTGGAAATTTAGGCATGCCGCCGACGACTTGAGGGAATAAAGGAGGGGGTGGAGGATGTGGAGGACGTGAGATCGATAGGGTGGTCGGAAGGTGTGTGCACTTGATGACCGGGGTCGGGAGACGAGCAGGAGAGGGGATTGGGGATGGGTAAACCTGGAGACACAGTAGCTGCAGGCGATACGAGGAAGTACGAACCTGAACGGGCTGCATGGACTGCATAGTCGGGGCATGGCCACACTCACTTCACTAACCTAACCTGAACACAGACTCTTCTCACTGCAACAGATTATAGATGCGTACACAGTCTAGACCTATGCTGTTGCCACATTGGGATTATAGACGGTGATGTTTTTCTTTTAACGCGCTGGTGTTGTGCTATAATGTCCTAAGTATTCATCGCCTCGCACTATCACTGTGCTACTTCATTACCCATGTAAAGCTAGATCATTCGATAGGCAAGCTGGAGCTGAGCAATGTTCCCGACAAGTCGACGCTGCTGTACAAAAATCATATCAAAGACACCCCAGGCTAAACAGTACCAAGTAATATGGTCAGGTAAATCAGTTGACTCCCTACGTTTCTCTTCTGGATTAGACGTGAGTCTTAGCGACCGTTAAACTGCAGGTCCGAACCTAGCAACATGATTCTGGCAAGGTCAGTTTACAGCTCCATAGCAGCAGCACCCGCTCATGTTTCGCTCTCACTTTCATCACTGCGGAACACGACAAAAATGTATCATTTGCGTTCTCGTCCCTCGTTACGCGTTACATCCACCAATCTCAAGTTACAAAATCGGAGTACCAAGTGCATATGCTCCCCAAAAAAGAGAAGGAGCACGGAAGCACATCAAAATCTCAGGAACTGGAAGGCTTGTTGATCTCCTGCTGGGCTTGTCCTTTGTCATGCTGGACATTTCCTGCCCACACATGATGATGTTAACGTCCAATTTCAGCATAGCATATATATGTGTACTTACCACTCATTTGCTGCTGCTTGTCGCCAGTCACGGCGCCGATGACAGCGTCTTTCTTCCCTAACAGACGGTCGCCGGTGCCTTCAACGTAGCCTTTCGCCATCGCTGCGTTGTACTCTGCCTCACCCGTGGCATGCTCTTCCTTTCCAGACCGCTGCCACGACGTGGCACCAGCCAGGTTGCCGATCTACATTCAAAGAGAGGTAAGAAGCGTATTGCACTAACAGGATGAAAAAGGCATACGGTCTCCACAATGGTGCCCTTCAGGGAGTGGTACTGGCCAGTGGCCTTGCTTTAAAGTGGAAACGGTGAGAAAATGGCCTGTGATCACGAACTGAAGCGGAAGACACGTACTTGGGCTCTCCGCTGTTGTTGGACATGATGGTAGTTGATCAAATACGCGTTGCAATGAGCAAAAGGTAATAAAAATCGTTGGGTGGTTAAGAAGACGAGGGAGAATTGTTAGGACTACGAGACGCGACAAGACAGATCTTTATAGGATTTCAGCGAGACGTTCATGACTGTTTTTGGCCGTCGGATGTACGAAAAGACATCCACCTATGACGCAGTATGATGTCAAACTTTGAGCATCGTCGTCACCGATCCGACATGATGGCCACGGTAAACACGTGTTTGCAGTCACACCGGATGAAGCTACAGTATTACTCAATCTTGATACAACATTTCTTCTATCTTTTCGTCTCACCACCGCAACGCATGGTTTTCTATTTAACAGTCCATGGTTACTGTCGAACAAACACATAAGCGTCAGTAATGGAATATAAACAGCAGGCGAAAAAACAAAAACAACGTACCTCAGCCGCACCACTGTCGTGCATTTTGGAATAACTTGAACCACGGACCAGTTCCCCTCCAGCTCTCTTTCATCTCTGGCGGATACCAGCTATTACTCGACAACGCGACAACGCGTTCTGGATGAGGCATAAGCGCCAACACCCGCCCGCTCGCAGTCTGCACGCCGGTGATTCCCCCGGGGCTCCCATTCGGATTGAGAGGATACACTTCTGTCGGCTTCCCGCGCGAGTCGACAAATCTTAGCGCGACGAGTCCCCCCTCCTCCACCGCCGCTAGCTGCCCCGCACCCGCGAATGCTGCACGGCCTTCTCCGTGCGCAACAGCCACCGGCATCCTCGTGCCTGCCATATCGCGCAGGAAGACCGATGCGCGCGTGACTTCGCTGTCGACAACCTCCACCATCGCGACACGGCCTTCGAACCGCCCGCTCCGGTTCGCCTTGAACTCTGGCCAGCTCTCCGCCCCCGGTATCACCCCCTTCATGTGGCTGAAGAACTGGCACCCGTTGCACACCCCGAGCGCAAACGCATCGACTCGCGTGAAGAACTCCACAAACGCGCTCCGCGCCTTCGTGTTCAGCAGCGCGGAGTGCGCCCACCCTTTTCCTGCGCCAAGCACGTCGCCGTACGAGAACCCGCCGCACGCAGCAAGGCCGCGGAAGTCCGCCAGGGACACCGCACCTGATACGATGTCGGACATATGCACGTCCACCGCGTCGAAGCCTGCAGTCGTGAACGCCCAAGCCATCTCTATCTGCCCATTTACTCCCTGCTCACGCAGGATTGCAACTTTTGGACGGCGGAAGAGCGAGCGCTGCGGAGAGTAGGCGTATGCCAAGTCGTATGAAAGTCCGGTATGCATATTGTCACCGATGAGTGCAAATTCTTCAGAGGCGGCCGACGGGTCGTCACGCAGAGTTTGCATCCTATATGACGTCTCAGCCCAGATCTGCTGAAGCTCATGTCGGGTGCTAGCAAAAATTGCATCTCCCTTGTGAATAACCTTGAAGGACTGATCGCGCACGTCTGTGTTCACCGTGCCAATAACGTGGATACCGGTCGACGGGAAGCCTTCTCTGATGAATGCACTAATTAGGCGCTGTAAATGGGAACGTCGAATCTGCACAACCGCGCCAAGTTCCTCATTGAACAGGGCTTCCACGGGGTTCTCGGCTCCGTTTACTGAATCAAGGCTGACCTCCAGTCCTACCCTCCCAGCAAACGCCATCTCTGCCAAGGTGGTGACCAAGCCTCCGTCGGAGCGATCGTGATAGGCCAAGACGAGCTCCGGGTCGGTCGTCCTCACGTTCTGGCATGCATTGAAGAATATTTTGAGGGCTGCAGGGTCTTCGACGTCTGGACCTTCCGAGCCGATTTCTTTGAACACTTGCGCAAGGGCAGAACCCCCCAGCCTCTGTTTGCCAAGCGCGATATCGAAGAGCACCAATACCGTCTCCCCCACATCGGTTCTCAGCTGCGGCGTCCACGTCGCGTCCACGTCCTCCACAGGCGCGAACGCTGTCACGATGAGCGACAGCGGTGCACTGACTTCGCGCTCCTCCTCCTCCCGCCACCGCATCGACATCGACATCGAGTCCTTGCCAACAGGGATCCCGACTCCGAGCGCCGGGCATAACTCTATACCCACAGCATGCACGGCGTTGTACAGTCCAGAACCCTCTCCCCCCTTCCCCGCGGCGCACATCCAGTTTGCACTGAGCTTAACGCACCCAAGCATACCCACACGCGCCGCAGCGAGATTCGTGAGCGATTCTGCGATTGCCATACGTGCAGACGCAGCGGGCGAGAGCAGTGCAAGGGGTGTGCGCTCGCCCATTGCCATCGCCTCTCCGTAGGGAACTTCGAATCCGTATGAGGTGCGTATGACAGCAACATCAGCGACAGGGACCTGCCAAGGTCCAACCATCTGGTCTCGCGTAACGAGGCCGGTGATGCTGCGGTCGCCAATTGTAATGAGGAAGGACTTGGAGGCGACAGATGGGAGGCGAAGGACGCGTGACACAGCTTCGGAGAGGCGAGCTGACAATAACGATAGAGGCATATACTTGCTAAGGGATGGATCCAGTGGGATACGATGTGGTTGACGGGTTGTGTCGGTGCGGGACATACGTGGCGGCTTGCCAAACAGCATAGACATCTTCAGTCGGATGACGTCCTGTTTGAACAGGCGATCCGTGACGATAAGTTCTTCCTCTGCGGTTGCCGCGCCTACTATGCCGAACGGGCACCTTTCGCGCTCAGCCATGCTTTTGAAACGAGCCTCGTGTTCCGGGGAGATGGCCAGGACATAGCGCTCCTGAGACTCGTTACACCATATCTCCATAGGCGACAATGACGAATCTGCGACAGGAACATCTCGGATCTCGAACGTCGCACCGAGCCCAGAGTCATGTACAAGCTCGGGAAGAGCATTGGAGAGACCGCCGGCGCCGACATCGTGGATCGACTGAATCGGGTTCCCGTTGCCCAGATTAACACACGCATCGATGACCTGCTGGCATCGACGCTGCATCTCCGCATTATCTCGCTGCACCGACGCGAAGTCCAGCTCCACAGAGCCCATACCAAGCGACTGACTGGATGCCGCTCCGCCTCCCAGGCCAATGAGCATACCCGGCCCACCCAGCACGACGATCTTTGCGCCGGCTTGAACTTTCGCCTTGTGTGCAAATTGCGGACGTACGTTTCCTAACCCGCCGGCTATCATGATCGGCTTGTGATACCCACGCACCTCGCGCTGCCCTTCTTCTGTCACCGGCACGCTTTCTGCGAACGTGCGGAAGTAACCTGCGAGCGCAGGGCGGCCAAACTCGTTGTTGAATGCGCTCGCGCCGAGGGGGCCATCGATCATGATGTCGAGCGCAGACGCGATATGGGCGGGTCGACCAAAATCTGACTCCCAGGGTTGGTGGTATCCAGGTATGAGCAAATTAGAGACTGTGAAGCCTGCGAGTCCTGCTTTAGGCTTGGACCCGCGTCCGACAGCGCCCTCGTCCCGGATCTCTCCGCCGGAGCCTGTGGCTGCACCAGGATATGGTGATACTGCAGTAGGATGGTTATGTGTCTCAACCTTGATAAGTACAGGCATCGTCTCCGCAACGGACTGGTATACGTGATCGACGTTCGGATTCGCTGCGTTGGATGAAGTCTTTCCGATGCCGAAGCGCAAGGCATCGTGGCCCTCGAAAACTGCCGCGTTGTCTGAGTAGGCAGATATAGTTCCCTGCCCACTGATCTGCTCTGTGTTGCGGATCATCTGGAACAAAGACGCCTCCTGGACTTTCCCATCGATGGTCCATGAGGCATTGAATATTTTGTGACGACAATGCTCAGAATTGACCTGGGCGAACATAAAGAGTTCTGCATCGGTTGGGTCCCTGTTGATCGGTGACGAGCCAGACACAAATGCGTCGACGAGATAGTCGATCTCATCCGACGCAAGCGCGAGACCAAGCACCTTATTGGCTTTTTGAAGCTTCTCCCTGGGAGTAAGAGAGTCCCCTGTAAGTTGGACAGTACGAAGAGGAGCGGGAGAGGAATGCCGAAAGATCGCTTCTTGTGCGGGAAGTGTGAGCCGCACGACTTGGGTCATCCAATCGTGTATCAAAGACGCAAATGAATCGACGTCTTGTTGTGTCAAGGCTGACTGCGGATGCTGGAGGCCAACTGCATAGATGACTCCACGCTCGAGGCGGTCCACGTGAGTGCCCAGATTGCACAGAGCAGCGATGTTAGTCGCCTTGCTAGACCACGGAGACACTGATCCTGGCCTAGGGACGACAAACACAATCCCCGATCTACTCTTCACAGCCTCCGCCGTACCGGCTAGCTTGATATCGACTCCATAATCAAGCAGGAGGTCGAGGGTCCGCCGAGCAGAAGACTCAGGCTGTGAGAGCTCTTGCTCTGCGACATCGGACGTGCAACTGACGAGATGAAGGTACAGAGCATCAATTGAAATGACGTTGGGGCATTGTTTCTGGATGTCTTTGAGCAGGATCTCGCGCCTGGAGAACATAAGAGCTGAAGAGCCAGGAAGGACCAGCATCGCTGAACAGAGAAACAATCAAGTTTAGTCCCATCACAGCGCATAGCAAGACAAACCAGGGCCGAAGCTCTGTAAAACGCTACAGTAGGGCGGAGGGGGTTGATAACTTGAAAAAAAGTGTACGTTACAGTCGTGAAGGATTGATTGCAACGGAGACTCGATCGCAAAAAGATCTGATCTGGGCACGTGCTGGCAGCGCCCCATGTCTAAGTTCCCACTGCCGCTCGCAACAATACACGCCAGGATTCGATTTAAGAAACAATATATGACGACGGATGTCAAGAAAATAATATATGAGAGCACAAAGTAGCAAATACATGAATAATTATCATCGGCGCGTGAAACGAATCAAAAGATACATTATAACAAATGCAATGGCAACGACGAAGATACTCGTCACTGTAAGGCATGTCGTTCCCCAGCTTTTCCCATAATGATCCCGTAGTCGTACGCGCTCCCTTTTCATCGTATCGTGGTTTTGTGAGATCTTCTCTTCTGCCTCCTTCATCACCACCTGGTCCAGTGCCAGGGCTTCAGAGAAATGTATAGCATTCCGCCGCAACTGACCCGACATCATAGCGAGCTGAGCGGAAATCTCTTGCTGTACAGCCGTCGAATTCTGCATGAATGCGGTGACGGTCGAGGTGCCGGTTGATGGCCGTATGGGAGGCAAAAGTGTGGTGCTGGGGTTGACAACCATGTCATCTCGCCCAGGTGCTGGTTCAGGTTGATTTCCGACAAGACGTAGGAGGTCTCTTTCTGGCTGCGGAGTCACGTCGTCGTCAGCTTTCGACATTGAGGTATTGGCCAGAGCGTTTCCATGCGGTGGATCGGACTGAATGCCTCTCGCTGACGGAGGTGGCAAAGGAACAGAGGTGAGAAAGGGCTCTGGCCGGTGTGGTTCTGGTTGAACACGCTGATGCAAGACAGGACGACTTGTGACGAGATGATACCCGTAGGACAAGGTAGACGGCATACCTTGTTTACAACTGTAGCAACATTCTCCAGCCTGTTAATCGTATGATGGAGGTCCTTGTAACGCTGCCTGTTGTGAGGTAAGGAACCAAAAAAAAAGCCAAACCCCGGAAGTTACTCACAAAGACAGCCCCATGTCATCACAGCTTTCCACATTCTTCAGTATTTTACGCGCGTACTTGATTTTCTATTCTGGACACATTACAGTTACTGAGCTGGACCTACGATATCAAAACCCACCTGAAGCATGCTCAATGATTTGAGCCAAGTATCTTGGCCACCACCGTCATCCATGCTTTCCACAGCTTGCTCCAGTCTCTTGACAAGACGCCCAAGATTTACTCGGTCATGGTGAACCTGCTCTGATGGCTGGAAATCCATCGACAGAAAGACTTTTAGTAATGAGAAGGGCCCGCTCCTAGTGGATGGGCTGAGTGAACTGCCAGTGCATCCATGCAGCAGTCGTTTATGTTTCAGTAAATGCCCGCGTAGGACGTTGTTCACGTGTAGCGTGAGAAGTGGCTGCTTGATCTAGGCGCATATCGTTGAAGTATGAGTAGAAATGGTTGTAATTGTCTGTCGTTTCGACCATCTTCTCACTTTCATTCCTGTACCATCTACTTTGCACTCTGACCGATCTGATCTTAAGTCCTTGATGCCTGGGAAACACGGTCGTCGAGGTAAAGGAGGTCGCGGAGGAGGCAGAGGTGGACCTGGAAGTGATCCTGGCCACGGAAGCAATCGCGGACGAGGTCTAGGCGAAGGTCGAGGCAGAGGACGGGGCAAAGGAGGCAGACTGGGATATATTGGATTGGCTGAACTAGATGAGCTGAGTTTCACTTGTACGTTTTTGCCAGGTTTCTTCATCTGCACAGGAACTCAGCAATGAGTACTACCATAAGGAAAGTAATTGCTCATTCTTGTTGTAGATGCATGCCAAAGAGACTCTCCTGGCTCGCCTCGTGGACGAGGCCGTGGATGGCGTACACCCCCGAACAACTCGGGGCCAGCTTCGGAGTATGCATCACCGACGAGGGGAAGCTCAACTCCCCGTGGAGGAGGCAGAGGGGATTTCCATTCAAGAAAAGACCGCGCGAGACAGAGAATGTTGTCTTCTCAAGCGCGCTTGGGAACAGCACCGTTATCGCAGATGCTGTATGAGGACAGGCCCTTGCCAGAGCCCGTCATATTTGTGCAATCGGAGCACACGCCAAGTCTATTCATGGAAAAAGAGGAAATCTTCAAACCTGTGTCTGAAGAGGCTGGTTCGTATCTCTTCGTGTATTCGAGAGATTCTATAATGAAAGATGGATACAGGAGAGGAAGTCCAGAGCCACGTCCCCACTGCAGAGCGTGTTATGCGAGTTTTCAGTGGGGCGGACAATCCTCCTTCTCAGGCGCAATCCGATATCGAGGATCTCATTGAAATCGATTTTGAAGACACAGCCAGGTTCCAGCAGCAAGTTAAAGCTGTCACGGCCTCCTTGCGGGAGCAGACGGTGACCGAAAAGCGCTCTAACATCGGAGAAGTTGTAGGGCAGAAGTTCACCGATTTCTACATTGACACGAAACCTACGTCCAAAGAAGATCAAACACCATCCGACATCGTGGTTGATCGAGTGGGCAGCGATGTCCCTCTTGGGGGCATTTCAGATGAAGACGAGGAAATCATCGTGTATGTCGCACCTCATCCCCGAGCTGGGAAGGCCCCCTCGCATGAAGTTTCACCAGGGGCGCAATTCAGTCAACGCGCGGCTTCTCCGTTTCCACGACCGGTCGCCAGAGCTGTTACCCCTACTTTTGCCGACATGTCTTTCTCGTTTTCTAGCCAGACACAGCCTCGTCAGCATCGCAATCAATCACGATTACTCCGGAAGGGCATTACTATACGCGAGGCACAAATCTACAAGCGCAAGAAAGAGCGTCGTGAAATGTTCGGTTCGTTCGGGGCTATTCTGTCCGAGGCGTATCTACGCGACAAGACACCAGAGAAGGATCCTCGGCAAGACGAGCAGAGGCGCAGAGATTCAGACTTGGACTGGGGCGACGAGAGCGAGAGCGAAGTACGAGAAGGTGCTGCTATGGAAGAAAATTCGAGTAGCATCGGCGGAATGGATCTGGATTCGGACCTAGATCTCGAGGCCATGAAGACGTTTGTCAAAGGGATGAGCGCCGCAGGGTCTACACATGTCACGATGGACGACCTTGCAGACGGGGAACGTATCAGGGATGAAGACGAAGAGGACGCTGAAGACGAAGACAGTCAAAGCTTTGACAGCGACAGCAGCAGCAACCCAGACGACGAGTTAGAGGCGGTCATAAATGCGGAGGAGAACATCCTTGTAAATGATCAGGATATTAGCGACGAGGATCGTGCAACAGAGGGTGAGGAAGGGGACGAGGAAGATTCGGATGAAGAGGATACGCCACAACAAAGTTTCCAAGCAAGGCTTCAACAGCTCCGGGAGCGCACGGAGGGCAGACCCATCGTCGATATGCTCGATGGTGACAATGACAATCTGATGGACCATATCCAGGTACCGTTCTCTTCGCGAGCACATCCACATTCGATCGAAGGGCTGACCTTCCGCAGGAATTCCTCGACGAGAACGATCAACGACAACGGAACCAAACTTTCAATGCCGTTCGTAACGGTATATCTGAAAATTTGGATGACTTTGGTCAAGGCCCCCCGGGTATGTTTCTCTCGTCCACATAATTTCTTCAGTCTATTTACAGGATTTATAGAGCCCGGTGAGGTCAACATTCCTGCTGAGCTGCGCGATCAGTGGAACCGTGATCGCGCTAAGAAGGCTGAGCGCAAGGCCGCACGCGAGCAGATCCGCCTAGAAAACGCAGCAAACCCTTTCACATCCAAGAAGGGTGGAAAGAAGGGACGCAAGGCTATGATGAAGGCCGCTGCACTCGGTTCCTCGACAACGCTTCCCCATCACATATTCGACATCCCGTCGCTGGAGAGGGAGATTCGACACTTTCTTGCCAACTTGGGCGGTTGCCAATCGATGAAGTTACCGCCGATGCCAAAGGACATGCGCAAGACCGTCCACGAGCTCGCTGAGGCGTTCAACCTGAAGCACAAGAGTCGGGGCAATGGCCCAGCGCGGTACTTGACGCTAATCAAGACTACACGCAGCGGGATTGCGATCGATGAGGATGAGGTGGCTCGTATTCTCAGGCAGCCTGTCACCAGTGAATTTACAACCAAGAGAAGTGAAAAGGGAAAGGCTAACATCTACAGCATTGGGATCGACGAGAATGAGGTGGCTCGTATTTTCCAACAGCCCGTCGCCAGTGAATTCACAACCAAGGGAAGTGGAAAGGGAAAGACCAACATTCGCAGCTGCAAGCCGCGAGAAGGAGAAATCGTAGGAAAGGTGTGCTGCGCAGTAACACGCCCCTTCACCGCTAAATAATTGACAATGGGCGTTATTTTTCTGTAGGAAGCGCCCAAGATCGGGCTGTCGAATATTGGATTCCGGATGCTCGCTGCTATGGGCTGGTCAGAAGGAACTCGCATCGGCGTATCTAGTAGCTTTGACATCCCGCTTACGGCAGTCGTCAAGAACACGAAGCTAGGTTTGGGTGCTTCTCGTTCATGAACTTGTAGCATTGTCATATTGCCAGCGCAATTGCGCCTTTACTTCAAGGTCACATACCAATAAACTGCTTTAGACGGTCGAAGCACGTCTTTTTACTGTGGAAGCGCATTTGTTTTCTCAAAGCAAAAAAGAAAGACAAAAGTAGGTCTCTAGAACAGGAGGCTTTAGAACTACCAGTACACCGTTCAAGTATCTGCAATCCCTCCGTGCGTTATCATGACACGGGAAAGAGACGAGACGTTATGATATGTTGCGCATCTGGCATTCCGCTCTAAAGCACAGAACATCATATTCTCGCTGTGGCTCGTCAGTGGAAGACTTGGCGGATCCTCCGATAAAAGCGACGTGCCGAGGCGTTATTGCCACAAGCTAACATATAGCCAGACATCCGATCATAGTTTGCATAGACTTGAAAATGCAGGCTGTATGTTCTCGCACATACACCACTAATTCCGCTGCTCCATGTTCGGCTCGGCATGCTCCTGATGACTAGGCGCGCGACCTTGGTGTGGTGAATGTGAGGTGTTGCTGTAGGTCATCGCGGCGAGTGTTTCTCACTAGTAGACTAGCAGACGATGACAGACGTTATTGTTTGCTCCACATGAAAGCAATATCTATAAAAACAAAGAGCCCGCGCTCGTCAAACAATGTGCAGGCCGACGTCGACGAAGAGAATACTGTGCATGCATCATGACTCGTACTACTAAATCATCCATCTCGATAGTCATTTCGGTGTCGCCTTCATCCCTCAGCCCCATCCCGACCCCATCGTTTTTCTCGGTCTGTGACTGCGAGGAGCCATCCGCGGAAGACTATTCCGCATGGATGAGGATGGTGACGCATCATTTCCTGGATGGCTCACTGGCAGTGCGAGGGATAGTGCTACAAAACAAGTGATGTCACGTCTGGTTCCTAAGGCCGCCGATCAGGCACAGTTTGAACGCGTGAGCAAGGTCGACAATGCGAAGCAGTGGAGACGTATGCAAGAAAACATTTGGGGCGAAGAAGGAAGCATTCCCTCGCTTTGTGGTCGCCATGCGAAAAAGGTCTAGTTGAAGTGACTGCTCCTTCATATTGGGTACATATGGGGCCACCTTTGCTTGCTCGGGACTGCGCGTCGTCTGAGGAGCAGAATGAATGGGGGATTGCGCAGGGGTGGTAGAGGTTGCAGTAGATCGTAGGGGGATCATGAGATTATGGTGCCTACTACACCGTGCCTTGACCAAGCTGAGGCCCGCAACTATGTTAGCCTACTGTAAATAACAAGCTCGACAGGACGGTAGCATTACCACAAAACGCCAAAGATCCCAACGATAATAGGTCACCGAAGATTGATGTCCAGAAAACCACGGGTCGATATGGTAAGGGACATTACTATGTGTTCGGCGTATGACGAACTCGCTTGATAAGGGACAGACGATCGGTCGGCATCGAAGTAGGGATCCTTCCGTGAATGGTAGAAGTAGTCAGTGTACAACGGCAGGTTCCCTCGCCGTTACGTAAACGGGTGGAGACTGCTCGTCACCGTCTTCCAGAGACATGTACGTCTATGAGGCCTGACATGGAGCAAACGCCGGAGGTTACAGCATGGGAGTGCTTCGGAATGGATCGACAAATGTTCATTGATTGGAGTACAAGTCGGGAGCGATCGTTGACGGGTGATCCAGTGGTCTTGGCGACGCCGATAGGTCTGCGATCGTCTGCGCATCGCTGATCGCTGACAGACATCTCCAGACTCTCCACCATCGCAAACCGATCGACACAGTAACAGAGTGCCGACGAGTTGAGCAGCACCGCCGTTTGGATATCCTATACTCCGCCCTGGGAGTGCAGAAGAGCATGAGTTGATGTAGTCACCCTCTGAATTCTTATGCTGGTTGAATGGCCCTTCTTCGGTTTGATCACAGCAATCATCATGGCATCAAATACACCATACTGTCCAGACCGGGCAACCATAATCCATGGTGCATCGGAAAAAGATGTGAACACATCCTTGCTTTCACGAAAAAGCACCACCTGCTACTTGGACAGGAGAAACTAAGTTCATATTCGTGACTATGTCGCGTAAAGTACAGGGATTCCATGATGAAACAAACAATTCAAGCAAAGGACGTGCGGCACAGAGATGGCTGACAAGGAGCCCCCGAAACGACGACCTTATCGGTCATTAGCGTTGCTAAGCAGGCGGAGAATATTGATGACTAGAACACAAAGTCGATGAGCGACAAAGAAATGCGATGACGGCAAGTTTTGACTTACAAAGATTGATGAAACTGGTGGCGAATACAAGTCAAATCGTAAGCAATGTTCAAGTTATGTCTAATAAAAGATTTACTCAAGATAAAGACTAATAGCTCCCAAGATGTATTCGTCTGGTGAGAGCCTGTGATTGATCTGATATGTGTCATAGACAACATATCCGCTGAACAATAAAGTGCCACCAATGGCGTATATGAGATCCATGGTCCTGCTGAAAGGAAGGAAAATCCCAACGATCCCGGTCATCACTAAAAGTCAGCTGCGTAAGCAAAAAGTTGCCTTGATGATAAGTCGAGCGTACGCAGTGCAATTAGACCACCAAAGAGCCAGGGGCCAAGACCCGAGAAATCATACTGATCGCAAAAAAAGGAACAAGAAAAACATGCACATGTTAGCCTTGGCGATTTATAGAAACAAGCAAACACGGACCTTGGATTGCAAAGTGAACAAAGTTAATCCCAGGAAGACTCCTGTTGTAATGAGTAGGGCTTGCAAAACAATGACATTGTCATAAAATGCAGTCACAACTCCAAGCGTAAAAGCTTCCATCAACGTGAATAATCCAAGAAGGGTGAGGTTGACCGGGTGCCTGTGGCGGAATGCGTACAAGAACCCGATGACGATAAATGTGCCAAAGAGGGAGATATAGAACGACCACACACTACAAGAGATGCAACGTCGTAAGTAACGTGGCGCCCAACTCAGATTTAAAGGACATACTGTGTTTGAACCCAAGCAAGTGCAGATGGGGACTGGGAGATTAAGCCACCCACAAGCGTCGTAGAAACCTACAGCAATGCGTCAGTTCATTATCTCAGGCACAAATCAAGACCACGTACGATTTGCGCAACTGTGGAATACCAGGAAATGTTAGAAATGGACTACAGGCGGTTAAAGTACACAGCTTACACAGAATGGTGTACACCTTGCGCACAAACGCATTCCGGATCTCGGGCGCGCTCTCGTCCACGGTTACACCGTACTACACCGGAATAGCGGTCAGCACTTCAAATAGGCAGGACAACGCACTTGAGCCGATCCACACACCTTGAAGTCGTCCGGAATGTCTCCTGGAGTCGGTTGTTGATAGATACCTCCAGCGCTCGACTGGGCCTCACTGGTGTATCTTGGGCCCGATGCGCTTGCAGCAGGGTATGGCTTACTAGAGCCTGGCACAGTTGAGCCATACGACGGTGGTGGAACTGGGATATTACTCATGAGAAAGAAAGAAGACGTAAGTGAGCGGGAAAAGAGGATGGTGGTTAAAGGACAAGAATGGGATAGTGATGCAGTAATAAGGAGATCCCGACCATTACAATTCGGTTTTAGTAAGGTGCTCTCACGGTCATGACTGAGTATGATATGATGTCATTTATTTGACACGTGATGCCTCTCCCTTCTATTGTCTCTTAGACAGCTCTTCGATTTCATCGCCAAGACAGACAATAATGCCCGTTCAACACTGACTGCCAGTCCGAGTCGTGGTGGCCATTGGCCACTTGAGACATTCGCACGTTTTCATATATGAACACAGGTTGTAATCTACATGAGTTGTCTTGCGGTGCTTTAGGCTTTGCGCTTGAAAACGTAATGCCCTATGCCCCACCTTGCCGGGAAGGGTGGAGGGCACGTTAACGAGTCGCCGGAATGAAGGGCAATTTTGCAGGGACAGCACTCACTCCTGGCCGTTATGCATAGCAAAGAGCTCCTCGCATGCTATGTAGAACACTCTGAACCTGCACGGGGTCAATGCAACCTGGTCACTCTATTGCTCCTATTCTTCCTCTACCGAGACCATCAAACTCACCGGTACCACGTCTTGCTACCTTCACCTGCATGACTACTGTCTGCGGCGTCTCGCTCCAAGTCGGAGAGACCCTTGTCACCATATACATCCTGGGATCGCAACCAATGTGCTAGCGTCAACGCATAGTGCTTCCCGGATAGGAAAGACGACGAGAGGAGCGTGACGTCGTCCCGAAAATAGAGGAAGAAGTCGTACGAAGGCGTGGTCCCGCCTATCTCGATGTTAACGCATGTTCTATCATATGGATCAGATCTCAAAGCAAAGAATCACCTGAGAAAAAAAATTGCGCCATTCAATTGTCATCATCCACGAAATCATACAGCATATTTTTATGACAGAGAATATGTACAAAGAGCAATTCTGGAATCTTCAATCGCACAGGTGCGTTTAGAAGGACGCAGCCATGTAGAAATCGTGTGGAATAATATTTCGTAGTTCTTCATGTGCTCAAACATCTGTCTAAGTTTTGCATTATGAGGTGAGGTGTATGTGATCAGGCGCGAACCTCAATTGACAATATGCGATCAAATTTGCTGTCAAGTTAGACTTAGCATGACAACTGGTGGGATCCATAGAACATAATGCAGCGTACGGTTCATCCTCAGGGAAGTTGGCGTTATTGATGTCTGCCGTTATTATCTGCGAAAACTGAAACACAAGGCGTGCATATTTATATGTCTGGAAATACTCCCAAGTTCCTCAACCCTCTTTGTTTTACCACGGAATCAATATAGAATTTCTGTGTGAACCAATTCGACAGCCTGACAATATAGGACCTCGGGTACTTCTGAAATAACAAACTCAGGTAGCAGGTGGTAAGGACTGGCAGAAATTCTAAATTAGCTGTTAGAAAAAAGCACTTGGGCGAGGTATATGGATAGACTTCCCTATCCTATCAAAGGAAACACATGAATATAACTCTTATAAATTCGGGATCTGCAGGAAGTCATCACGGCCAAGATCGAGGACGTGTTGTCCGTCCTTGAGTTCAGCTTTATCGCAGTACAACTCCAGCATAAGAACTTCAGCTTCTTCAAGACTTTTTCTTCCGGTCGGGAACGGACAAGCGGAATACTTAGCGTATGGACCAAGGCACGAGAGCATGAATTCCGCCGACACCTGTGCATACACGCACGTGAGACTTGCATACGGCATGTAATTAGAAGAGAAATGGAAAACCACATAATGCTGTTTGTTCGCCCTATGAGGTACGTCGGCGATAGTCTTCCTAGCGCACGAGCGCTCTATCCACCCCATCTTGGCGGCATAATTGGCGGCAAAGGAGCCATGGTCGATCTCGCGGAGGTGCCGAGAGCACAATGCATGGATGACTGACGGAGGACAAAGTCTGGAATTATAACCTACGAGGAGCGTATTTAAGTGGTGGTGCAACAAAATAGAGTGATCAATGCTAGTGTAGATATACCTTATCCAAAAGGTCATAGCCAAACTCCGCAATACAATTCTGGAATGACACCATGAGCTGGAAGCATTACTGATGGTAGTATAATGACAGGGGGCTCGGAGCAGCAGGGTTGAGGTAGAAGGGAAAATGTAGAGCTATACCTTCCACGGATCCACTTCAAGGCCTAGCACTACACCTTTCTAAATTTGGCTCTGTATCCGTCTTTTAGGGTTGCGCAAATGCTGGAAAAGTCCCAGTCGAGCGCAGCGAGACATGGAACTTTTGCGAAGGCTAACTAAGCTAACACGTGAGTGTGGTGTTGGAATTGCAAACCGATGCATGTACAACTTACTACTTCCTTTTTAGGCAACTCGGCAGAAGCCGACGTGCGCGCAAACTTTCGTCTTCTCTCCGCAGAAAAACATATGATATCTACCTACTTTCTCGATCACTCCGCTACTGTATAGTTTCCAGCCACAGGTAGTTTATCTAGCCTGTTTACGATACCCTGCCTTTTTTTCCCTCAGTCCTCGTGTTGTTTTCGAGACTGAGGTGAGATCTTACTTTACAATACTTTTACTTACTTACTGACTTGTATCAGTGCTTTTGTCCTTGTTGTTAGGATGCTTTTTTGGTGTTTCTTGTGCAGAAGAACACCTGTCTATAATAACATTTGTTATTGCAAAATGTGGAGCAGACTGTCACTCCAGACAGGCAGCAAGATCTTCTCAAGCTCCTTGACCCCAACTCACTACATGCTAAGATTGCAATAACTTTTCAAAACTTGTTCCCTCTTCAATCACTAGCTCTGCTGTTCCACCTTCCAGCTGTGGTACTCAAGGTATTTGACCTCCTGATGGGGTTATGCTGTTATGAGGCACTTGCTTTGGCACCTCATAACACATTTCTTTTTTTCTCTTTTCTTTTTTCTTTTCTTACTTACTAGTAAAGTGTAGTATTATTACTACAAGTGTGAGCTTAGCTCCACTTTACTTAGTAAGGACTTATCATTTCTTTCTCTTTTATAGTACTTGAGTATTTACATACTTGAGTGTGAGCTTAGCTCCAAGTACTATATTAGACTTATCTTTTTCCCTTTTTATTTATTATAACATTTACTTGCTAAGGACTATTACTATACAGTTAGCAAGGACTTTCTCTCCTCATCTTTATTTACTCATGTTTGCATCTTGTTCATTTTGCACTAGTGGCTGAGCCACATGACTTATACAATGGACACATACTGTGCTTTACTGTGCATTATTGTGTATTGCTGCACAATACTGCACTTTTCTGCACAACTTTACTACACATAGCACTCTAGTTTTGTATAAGTAGTTGAAAGACTGGTGGTCTTAAACCCCAGTCTTGTCAACTTTGCAATCTAGGGATTCTCCTATACTGCACTTGATCTTGATCTAAGCTTGACCTTCATCTCGCTTCACTCCAAAGAACTAAGTCTAAGAACTCTAAGTCACTTAAAACATCACTCAGACTTCCTATACTTGTCACCCTGGATCCTCATCTAGTCATTGGTGGAATAATCCTTATCACTATCTCATTGATCCCTCTCTTCATTGTCATCAGGAACAGCTATTATGTCTATCAAGCATGTATCAATTACCTTGTTACCAGGGGTATTATCGTATCAGACCTTCCCTAAGACTGTCAAATAGGCTGCTCTTAGCACTTTGACAAGACTCTGAACTCCTCCTAACAACAACCACACTTCTAGGAAGTGTGTGCCCTCACTATGGCTTCAACATCATCTAATCTCCCCAGAGATTACCACCACCAACTCCTGATAGAACAGCTGTGGGCAGGTGATGATGAAGAGGGAAAGCAGGATGAGTTGCATTGGGAGGAGAGGACAGACGTAGTTGGGGAGGAGGTAGGAAAAGAGCACAGTCAGAAGACTAGAAAGAATAGTACCAGACATTGGTACAAGACTAAAGAGAAGAGAAAGACAATGAGGGAAAAAGTAGATAAGGAGACAAAAGTGTAGAGTTGTAGTGGAGCTACAAAGAGTATGACAAAGATGTAACTGAAAGAGGAAAGAGCACAGCCAGAGTAGACAGTAGAGCAGAGCCATAAGATGTAAGAGATGAGCCAGATGAGATAAGAGCAGAGCCATAGAGAGATTGTAGATAGGATGATATAGATATGATGATGAGATATAGATGAAATAGATAAGAGGATGAGGATGTAAATGGAGACATGTAGTAAAGGAACTGCTCAGCAGTGTAAAAGCTTGATGAAATCCAACAACTCCTCCCTGCCAATGCTATCACATTAGACATAACCGATTGCCTGTGGCCTGATTACCTCCAATATGACAGCAATAACAAACTCTTTTATGTCAGTAATCAACTTGTCTACTTTACCTGTACCAACCAGGAACCACAAACTGTATTTGTTAATGGATCCCTGGTTACTACCAAAGCACCCCTTCTCTCAGCAAACATCCATCAAGAAATCTTGCTAGATACAGAAGTTTGTCATCAACATAGACAACTCCTCAAAAACTGAATTCCTGTTACACTACAAGAATATACCAACAAAGAAGATGAATACTCCTACAACAAACACAACCAGTGGATCTATGAAGCATTCAATGAACCTGATAAAAACAAAGTTATTGTTTGCTGGGATTCCCCAAACAAGAAGGACTATGATTACATCAAAGTATATCCTGAATGAGTATCTTCACTACCCACAATCCCTGGATACTGGCAGAGCCTTATACCAAGATCATGATCTGAATCTTGCACAGGAACTCAATTAACTATACCAAGAATGGCTAACACATCATCCACTTCCTCCAAGGAACCCTGACTTAATAAGCCATCTGAGCTTTGTGGGACTGAATCCACTGCCAAAGACTTTATCTGAAAGGTTAAACTCCATTTCTTTACCAAGAATTTCAAAGACAATATGGATAAAATTGCCTTTGCCCTATCTTTTTGCAAAGAAGGAATGGTTGCCAGAACATGGGCTGGACAAATCATTGATAAGCTTACCATGTCTGCTTCAACACTCACCTGGAAACAATTTGAGGAACAATTTAGTGGCAAGTTCTATCCAAGTAATGAAGGGGAGTTATCATGCAACAACCTGGATAGGCTAATCCAGGGAAGAGGCACTGCTTTGGAATATGTCACAGTATTCAATTCCATTGCTGATGCCATGGGTTATAACAACATAACCAACATTGAGAAATTTAAGAACAGTCTCAGGAAAGACATCAAGGATACCATCATGACAACCAGGGATAAATTACCAACAACCTTAAAAGAATGGCAAGATCTCACCATAAGGTTGGATCAGAACCGATCAAGCAATGACTTCTGTCAGACTCCTGTCGCTGACTTTATTCCCTACCGTTATTTTATCCTTTCTTTACTTTCTTTTATGTTTATCTTTAGATCATCTGATAAGATAAGATCTTCATCTTATCTTTTATCTTATCTCATTGGATATCTTACTTACTGTCGTTACGGTCATCTCGGAGATGGTTCCCACAGCTGCTGCGCATCTGTAAGCTGTCCTCCCACACTTGCTGCGCTTCTAGTTACTGTTGACCTGCCCTTATGTACTGTGCCTGGTCCGTGCACACGATCCAGTACTATAAGTAGATAGGTAGCTAGACGAATAGACCCCAGCTTGTTACAGCTGGTCCCATCCCCTCTTCTATAGTCTGAGTCTTCTCATCCCTTGGGCTTAGATCCAGGGCAGCTCCTGGTCAGTCTCTCCAAAGGAGAGCAGGGATATGTCAGGAGTCAGTGGTCTCGTGCTACAGATGTCCGCCGTAGGCTTGACGATCCTGACAACTTCCAGAACAGCCTCAAATCTGGTCAAGGTGGATGATTCCTTTACCCCAATGATCTACTCAAAGGGGATAACAACTCTTGCCTAAGGAAATTATACCCCTGCACTATATGTGCAATTGAAGACTTCTCTCCCATGGAAATGTTCCAATGAGAAGTATTCACATGTGCAGGGTTTACTGGAAATGGAAGATTATCAGATGAAGAATGTGACAAAAGGAAATGAGAAGGAGCTTGTTTCAGATGCAGTATCAAAGGACATTTTGGCAGAGAATGCAAGGTCAAATGTGACCAGAACTATGGAACATCAAAGCCTGATTATGTGATAAGGGGAACTCAAGAATGTAACAAAGAAGAAGATCCCATGATCACCATTTCCCATGCACTTATGAAATTGTCCAACAAAGACAAAGCAGAAATGCAAGATCTTTTCAAGATCACCCAGAATTTTTAAGATCTCCTAAGTCAGCAATGGACAAAGGAGTAACTGGTTCTAAATTGGACATTGTGAGCAGGTACTTGAATTTGGACAATGAACTGTATATATCATTCTCAAAATACAATGGTTCTCCCTCCATTCAAATTCCTGTCAAAATCTCCATAAGGAATCAGAAAGTTGCCACAAAGGCTCTAATTGACAGTGGAGCAACCAGGATCCTAATCCATCAAGATTTCATACACTTACATTGATTACCAACTCAGAAACTTGAACAGCAAATACCAGTAAAAAACATTGATGGAACAAAAAATATCAGAGGTGATATTGCACACACATGTCAGATCATCTTACAAATCCAGAAGACATCCAAATCACCACATATCAGAACCAACAAATTCTATATTACCAATCTGGGAAAAGAAGATATCATTTGAGGAACTGATTGGTTATGAGAACACAACCCTGATATTGATTGGACCCAAGACACCATCTCATTTTCTCGTTGCCTGGCCAAATGCAATTCATCCCCATGACTCAATACATTGCTATTCTCCAAAGATGATGAAACTCTTAACCAAATTGAAGATCAATGGATGATTGATGAACTAAAGCTTTTCTGAACTACCCTATCCATGCAAATAGCCATGAATATTCAATGTGATGGAAAAGGCATGGATTTAGTCCCACCCCATTATCACAATTTAGGCAAAGTTTTCAATGAAGAAGCTTCCACCCACTTACCTAAATGCCAATCTTGGGATCATGCAATAAATCTGAAACCAGGAGTAGAACCATATGCTGGAAAAGTGTATCCCATTGACAACAAACAAAGAGAGGTGCTCCACACATTCATCTCTGAAAACAGAAAAAAAGGATATATTTGTCCATCAAACTCTCCTTGGGCTGCACCTTTCTTCTTCATAGGAAAAAAGGATGGCAAATTATGACCCTGTCAGGATTACTGGAGATTAAATGAAAGAACTATCGCCAACAAATATCTGCTACCCCTTATCCCAGAACTAATTGATAAACTCAAAGGGGCCACAATATTTACCAAACTTGATCTCCAATGGGGTTACAATAATGTATGCATCAAAGAAGGTGACAAACACAAAGCTGCTTTCAAAGCTGACAGAAAATTATGGGAACCTACCATAATGTGTTCTTTGGACTTCAGAACTCCCCAGCTACATTCCAATCTATGATGAATGCCCTCTTTGATGACCTTATCACCATGGGACATGTGGTCACTTACATGGATGATATCCTCATCTTCACAAACAATTTATCAGAACATTGGAAACTAGTTTGCTAAGTCCTCCAATGCCTTATTGACAAAGATCTATTTTTGAAACCAGAAAAATGCTTCTTTGAAAGGGAATCCATTGAATACCTCAGCATGATCATTTCCCATGATCAAGTTCACATGGACCCAGCTAAACTATCAGCAACCACCAAATGGCCTATCCCAAAGAAGGTCAAGGACATACAATCATTTTTAGGATTTGGAAACTTCTACTGATGCTTCATCAAGGATTTTGCTAAGATGACCAAACCCCTTACAGAACTGATGCGTAAAGATCAACCCTGGGAATGGAATGACATATGACAAACTGCTTTCAACCAGCTGAAACATGCATTTACCACCACTCCTATCCTTCTAATACCTGATTTTGACACCCCATTCAAACTCAAAACTGATGCTTTGGATTTTGATTATGGTGCAATACTATCTCAACAGGGTCTGGGTTCCCACTGGCACCCTGTGGCATATTTGTCAAAACAAATGACCCCACCCAAATGCAACTATGTCATTTATGATAAAGAATTGCTTGCCATTATTTGCACCCTAGAAACTTGGTGCCATTACCTTGAAGGAAGTCCTCATCCTGTCAATATATGGTCTGATCACAAGAATCTCGAGTACTTCTCCACAGCAAAACAACTTAACTGATGTCAAGCCTGATGGAGCTTGTTCCTTTCCTGATTCAACTTTTCAATTTCTCACCATCCTGGTGCCCTCAATAAAGCTGATTGTCTGACCAGGAGGCCAGACCATGAGGAGGGGGTAATTTCAGATAATTCTGACATTATGGTGCTAAATCAAAAAGTAATCCACATTAACACCACTGGAAGACACCTAATGCCTACTTGATCAAAGAATATCAGGCAACAAATTATTGAACAACTCAAAGTAGATGCATTATCCCAAGAAACATTCCAGAAAATCAAGAACCTTGGACCATGGAAATTAACTCAAGGCATCCAAGAATGGAATTATGAAGATGAACTTCCTCTTTTTCTGTGGGAAAATCTACATCCCTGACAACAAAGAACTCTGAAAAGAAGTCATACAAATACATCATGACTCAGCACCAGCTGGACACCTGGGATGATGGAAAACTTATGAACTTATTGAATGAGATTACTGGTGGCCAGGAATGTCCTTATTTGTCAAAGCATATGTAGAAGGATGTGCCACATGTCAATCAACCAAGAATAACACACATCCTACCCAAGCTCCACTTATTCCTACCAAAACTCCAAATGAACCTTGGCAACACATTACCACTGACTTCATAACCAACCTTCCAGAAATCAATGGTTATGACTCAATTAATGTCATTGTTGACAAATTCTCAAAAGCTATTATTATCACACCATGCAAGAAGACCATCACTGCCTCAGAAACCATGCAACTATTCTTAGACCACACATGGAAATGTTTCAGTCTTCCAGAAAAAATCATCTCTCATCAAGGACTCCAATTCATTTCCAAAGTCACACAAGAAATCTGGAAAGCATTAGGAATTACCTCAGCAATGTTGACTGCCTATCACCCACAATCTGATGGGGAAACAGAATGTGTCAATCAGGAAATAGAACAATATTTCCAAGCCCTTGGAGATCAATTGCCAACCAACTGGCTAGAACTACTTCCATTTGCTGAATTATCACACAATAACCACTCTCACTCCACTACTCAGAAATCACCATATGAAATCCTTATGGGATACAAACCCCAATTCACCATCAAACCAATCATTACATCCACACCAGAGGCAGCAAATCATCTCCAACATATACAAACAACAAGGGAAGAAGTAATTGCCAGCCAGAAACTCACTGATCAAATAACAAAGGAATCATGTGATAAGTATGGAACCACCTTCATCACATACAAAGAAGGTGACCAAGTATGGCTAGATGGAAAAAACCTCAAACTCCAATATCCAAAGATGAAACTAGCCCCAAAGCAGTCTGGACCCTTCCCCATTAGGGAAATCCTTGTGCATGCAGGATGTAGAGGGCAACAATGGAAATCATGTATATGATTGAGGCTAGGTATGAGACTCCTAGGAGCCAGTACATGCAGGGCAGAGGCATCCGCAGCAAGGTGTGTAAGTGATCACCAGCACAGAGAGGTGCAGTGACATAGTTCAAGTATGCTGCAGGATTGGTGTAAGAGAGTATAGGAGTGGGATGAGAGAGGTACTCACTCAGACTGGGTGTAAGACATCTGAGGAGTGTGTATGTAGTGTACCCATGTTATATACTGTGTTGTGATAGAGTTATGGTGGAGAGTGAAGTGTATAAGAACAAGGACTACCTAATGAGGTGTGATGTGCATCGTACAGAGTGTGAAGTGGAGTGGGTAGTCCAAGGAAGAATTAGAAGGTGGAATGCATTACATATTGATGTATGTTGAGTATGTTTTGTGTATGGCAATGGAGTGAAGTCAAATGAGAATATGGTATGTACAGAGACATTTCAACAATCCTCAGACCTGTCACTTATTGGCTCAAACTACCACCAAAATGGAAGATCCATCCTGTGTTTCATTTATCCTTACTCACACCATTCAAGGAAACACCTGAACATGGCCCTAACTATATGAAACCACCCCTGGAGATAGTCAAAGGCAAAATGGAGTTTGAAGTGGAAGCAATCATCAGCTCAAGAGTACAGAACAATGGATGGCTCCAATATCATGTCAAATGGAAGGGATATCCCAAATCAGACAACATGTGGGAACCACAGGGGGATCTAAGGAATGCACAACAGGAAATAGATGACTTCCACAAATGAAGGCCAAGCACACCTAGACCATTGTACAGCCTGGGAATAGATCTATTCACTTTCTGAAATCACCTGACCACTCCCCTCACCCATACTTAAGGAAGTCATTCTGCATCCAAACTATCCATCACCAACATGTCTTCCCTCCCCCTGTCCTCAGTCATCTCCTCTCCCCTCTCCCCCTACTCCCTCCTTGCCTCCCCCTTCCTCTGCACCTCCCCCCTGCCCT